>VMDO01004335.1:61404-72792 GCA_007922755.1 Pedetes capensis | reverse complement strand
CCAGGGCCCCCTGACCATCCACACGGAGGACCCAGGTCTCACTGATCATCTATACAGATGCACTCCAGGGCTCCCTGCCCATCTGCACCAAGGCCCCCCAAGCACGGCTATCGCCTCCCCCAGGCCTAGCCACCCCTCGTGGACTTCTCTCCTTGGAGACCCTCCGCTGGAGAAAGAACAGAGACAGCGTGGGAAGCTGTGTGGAGCCCCGTCCTGGCATTTCCAGTGTGTTACCCCAGATCATTCGTAGGAATAGAAATAAGTCTTAAAACACTCCCATTTTACAGATGAGAAACTGAGGCACAGGACAGTGAAGTAATTTTCCCAAAATCATAAGGGTTGGAGGTAGAAATACCTTGTGAGCCATGCAAGCTCTGCTGGGCCCATTTCCTCTTTCTGGAAGGTTCTGTAATACGCATCGAGGTCTGCCTGTGTGGATAGTTACACAGCCTGGTGTAGATTCGATGAGCTTCATAGGGCTGTAATCCAGACTGGAAGAGGAGACCATGGGGTGAGAATGGCCGGAGGCTCATAGGTGGCGAGAGCCCCGTGCTGCCCAGAGCCCTGTCAGCCTGACTGGAGACTGCACGGAATGAGTGGAGCACCAGGCCCTGAAGTCCATGCCCAGGGCCAGGCCATTCTCTGTGAACAGGGGACCTGGCAGCTGGACGTCCCCAGGGACGTCCCCAGCATGACGGGCCTGGTGCCGGGCAGGTCTTCCCTGTGCGCTGACGTCTCCCCAAGTGGACAGCTGTCTGGCAAAAGCCCCAGGCTGGTTCCAGAGGCTCACGGGGCAGGAGAGACGCTGACTCCAGAGTGCCCTGGCCTGGCGTCTGAGCGTGGCTCCTGCTGCCCAGGGCTCTGCCCTGACCTCCCTTGGCAAGGGTGCCACGGTCCAGGCCACAGAGAGAAACGCTCCTGACTGTGTCCAGGTGGACGTGTGCCCAGGGCAGCTGCCCTGCAGAGCAACGAAGCCACCTGAGTATAAGGAATAGGAATATAAGTGAATGATGAAATCAACTGTGTGTATTACATGAAGTGTGGAATGCTGTGACACCCCATAAGATTGTAACCTAAGCCCCCCTGGGACTGCCCCAGGGGAGAGTGACACGTGTGCACTAGAGCGATAAGGATAGACCCCTGGCACCCGGTAACCACACGGCACAGTGACATCAATGCAAGATAACCAGATGGAGCACAGACCCCACACTGAACTGTATAAGAAGAGAGGAGACCTGACAGCAGGCGGGCTCCTCAACTCTAAGCGACGACTGCCATCATGTCATGCTGAGCCCCCCACCAACAGAGAAACCATCGCCACATTGTCATCATCGTCAGTGCCGTGGGAAGAAGAACATCGGGAAGGAAGGCCGAGGACACCGCTTAACCGGACAGATGGCAAGGCTTACCTGCATCTTCAGGTGCGACTACAGAGGTGCCAGGTATCAGTGTGCCAGGGTGAGTGTGTGTTTGAATTAACCCTGTGTGTGTAACAATAAAGGTCTCCTGCCAGTGACAATATCTGGTCCTCTTATTCCCGACCTCACCTTAAGTAAGGGAGAGATTCTCAGCTCCATCCCCATTCTCGCTCTCGACACTGAGCCAGACAGCTCTACCCACCTCCCTTCTGCCCAAGGGCTTCCTTCCCGCTCCCCCTCAGCACACACGGTCAGACCTCACACACCACCGCCTCTCCTCGGAGGCTCCAGGCCAGGGTGACTGGCCCACATGTGTCCATGCTCAGGGTGAGTAGCATGGACCCCGCAAGGTGCCCACACCTCCTCTCAGGGCCTCTCCCTTTGGTGCCCCTCCTGGGCCTTCCTGGGTCACTGGGTAACGTGGCCCGAGGGACAGAACCCACCTCCAGCTGGTCGCCCTTCCCTGTGCCTCCCCCAGCTTCCCATGACCCTGGCCCCTGGGAAACCCGGGGCTGCCATGTTGGGGAGGACAGCTCCCTGAGAGCATGCCCTGCTTCCCAGTGAGGCAGCCCTCACTCCAGACGCTACAGCTTGGCCACAAGTTACCCCCAAACAATATGGTGGGCAATGACCACTCACTCTGCCTGTGGACTCTGGTGAGGCCCGCCCAGAAGAGCAGGCTGGCTTGGCCAGGTCCTCGGCATGGGGCCTCGGCTGGGAGAGCCAGGGTAGAGCTCGGAGTGTGGGATGGCCCAGGGCTCTCATGCCGCAGCTCCAGTGCCCTTCACATGGGCCCCAGCTCTGCTCCACTTGACCCCTCCACTCAGGGCCTCCCACACAGAGGCTGGCTTGCAGGTAAGTGGCCTGACCATCTCATTGTCACCAGGTGGAGGCCCTCTTGCCTGCAGGGACCCTCAGAGATCCCAAGCTGGCTTAGGCTTGGGGGAGGGGAGGGACATCATCTCCCACTGTGTTCCACCCTGGGGAAGGTGCGGCTGCAGCCGGGGGCCACACGCAAAGGCGGCTCCAGCCAGTTTTTCCCACATGAGATCTGGAGGTTCCTAGTATGAAGCTGGGGGAGGGGACCTGTCCTGTGAGCAGGAGCTGGCTGCAGAAGCAGCCCAGGTCAGGCTGACAGGAAGCTAGAAAGCTTCCTAGAAATTCTGCCGTGCTGACCAAGCAGAATCCCACGCTAGGAGCCTAGTTCTCCCTGGAGGGTGGAGACGGTGCCACGAGACTGTTCCACAAACCCAAGGAATTCCACGCTTCGCAGTTTCTGGAAGTCATTTTGGGACGTGCCGGCAGGCAGAATTCTTTTCCCCCTTAGCTCGCTGCCCTGGAATGCATGCTGGCCTGGCTGGCTGTCTGCGTCTCCACCACTTCAAAAAGGAGACGCCGGGTCTCGTGAGGGCCGGACACGCTGCCAAGGAACGGACGCTCCGCAGAGGGGGTTCGGGCCCCAGCCAGGAGCTGGCTCTCCGCACGCCCCGCTGAGTCTCAGCATCATCGGGGCCATGAGGGGCCTCTCTGGGCACATGGACAGAAAAGCTGTAAATTCCACCAGGGCAGGCCAGTGTACCCCTCTCGTCACCAACGGACACTGTGGAGATCAGTCCTCAGCCACTAGTCCTCTCAGCAGCTCCCTGCCAGACTTCACAGGGGACCCTCTTCGCTGGCACCAACCCAGCCAGGGCTCCGCTCACGCAGGTGCCTAACAGGGCCACACTGGCCCTTGTCCTACGGCCCATTCCCCTGCATCCAGGCTTGGCCCAGCTCAGGCCTCTGTCAGCTGTGCACCCCAGGGGAGCCTCTCCCATACTCCACAGGCCGGTTGCAGAGCTGGGCAGGCATCTCCGACTGGTGTCCAGCCCGGGCACCCCCTCACACTGGTAGGCATTGGCGGCACTAATCACCAGGAAAAGACTGCACTGATTGTGGGGAAATGCTCCTTGAATGTGCCACCTACTAGTGTGGACCACGGAAATCAAGAGAAAGAGGCTGTGGAGACCACGAGGATTCCTACTCTGGAAACAGGTCAGGTAAAGACCAGGGCGGAGCCCAGCGTTGGTGACAGAAACCTGAGAAGATGTCTGTGAGGTTTTATCATGAGCTCTAGCCAGAATGTAAGTTTATAGCTTTACAAACGACCAATCTTGTTTTATGGAACCACTAAGGGTGTGAGAAGGGCTGGGATTTAGCTCAGTTGGTAGAGCGCTGCGCTGCAGTCTCTGATGCCCTGAGTTTAATTCCCAGCACCACAAAAATGGGAGAAGGGACTGGCAATCCACTCCCAAGGCAATCCTGAAACAGTCAGCCATTGAAAACCCTATGAGGGTCGCTATGAGTCAGATACCGACTCGACAGCACCTAACAACAACAACAACAACAGGGGTGTGAGGGGGCCACATAAACTTTTCAGCTATTACTGAATTCTATGAGGAAAATTGCATGCGTCATAGAATCTGACAGGGGGAGTCCTGGGATGTTTTTCTCGATGTCCAAGAGCTCAACGCCTGAGCGTCCTTTAATCAGCCTTAGCTGCATGCTGTGCCCCCAAGCCCTGGACAGGAAGCCGTGGCCCCCGCTGCGTGGAGGGCCTTCCAGCCGGGCTGTGCCAAGCACACATGGGAGTCCAGCTCATGCCTGCTGACTGGCATGACCACAGAGGAGGGGACCCAGAGAGCTCAGAGACCCTCAGGGCCACGCATGCCTCTGTGGCGGCCCGTGAGGGAGCCAGGCCCACCGTGGGCCCAGGAAGCCCCTGCAGCCCGGTCTGTAAGTGAGCAGACTCTTCCTGCTGCCATGGTGTCTCAGAGCAGAGGCACACCTGGGATCTCCAGGGATGCTGCAGTCCTCACCTGGATCTTCCTCCCCAGGACAACGCCCCCTACCCCCTATTTTCCTCCTCCCTCTACTCAGCGCCCCTCTCGTCACCAAGGACAGGCAAGCAGCTCAGTGAAGAAGTGTTACAGACAGAAGAACCGGCGGTGGAAGGAAGCGTGGGCTGCCCCACACCTGCCCCAGGATTCCACCTGGCCTCCTTCCCCCTCTACCCGAGGCC
The DNA here is from genome assembly GCA_007922755.1 of Pedetes capensis. Lineage (NCBI taxonomy): Eukaryota > Metazoa > Chordata > Mammalia > Rodentia > Pedetidae > Pedetes > Pedetes capensis. The sequence continues at coordinate 68,313 of VMDO01004335.1, read as the reverse complement.
CCTGGGGAACCCGGTGGACAGGGCAAGCAGCTCAGTGAAGAGTTCGTTCCAATCATCAAGGAACCCAGTCTTCGCCCTCCGCCTTCTCCGCAGTGTAAACTCGTCTGCAGTGAGGAGGTGGGTAGCAGGGACTTCAGAGAAGCCACATCCCAGTGTCCCAGACACTGCGGCCCCTCCGTCCCTCCACCTCCTCCCCTGTAAGCTGAGGATCCTCCCAGGAGAGTCCTCAAAGCATTCTGGGGAGCACGGGAAACCGTGGCCTCCTTCCTGAGCCTCCCAACATATGTCCAAGTCCATGTTTACTTCCATCTGACAACAAGAGCGCTTTCACTGACTGAAAAACCACAACATGTTACAGACATAAGAACTGGTGGTGGAAGGAAGCGTGGGCTGCCCCCCACCTGTCCCAGGACCCCACCTGGCCTCCTTCCCCCTCGGCCCGAGGCCCCTGGGGACCATGGTGGACAGGCAGGGAGAGCCGAGGGAGGCTGAAGCGGGGTGGGAGCCCCCAGCTGAAGGGGGAGTGTGGGGTCTGCACTCGTGGGTCTGGCACCGCCCTCCCTGCCCAGCTCTGGCCAGGACTCAGCTGAGTCAGGAGGAGAGGGAGAGGGAGATGGAGGCTCCTCTGGAGCGAGAGGGCTCCTACCTCAGCACTCACAGAGCGGCTCCTGGAGCCACTAGGAGCTGCCTTCTAGGTGCTGCCGCCTGGCTCGGCCTCAGCCTGCCCTGGGCAGCCCTGGGGCCCTTCTCCCCCGTGGGGACATGGCTATCTCCTTCCACTGCCAGCCAGACTGAGGGAGTGAAGATAAAAGGAACAAATCAAGGCTCTCCAGATGCACTGGCTCCCCTCGCCCTGTCCCCCTCCTTGGGATTCAGGACAAAGGAAAGCAGCAGCGATAGCCCCATAGCCAAGCCAGGGCCAGCCTGCGTTTGCGGCTCCCCAGGAAGCCAGGCAGAGGCAGGACTCCCTGCTGTGGCATCACGGCTGTCCAGACAGCCACAGCGCAGGCTGCCTCCGCCCTGCAGGTGTCCCCCCACCCCTGGCCTGCAGAGCACCTGGACGCTCTCCCCCCAAAACGCTCCCTCGCTTCGGGCAGTCCCTGCTGCATCCACTCTGCATCCCAAGAACCCACCACACACAGGCGCTTGCTGAGTGTCTGTGAAACGACCACCAAACTTCTCAAGATGTCACCTGAGTCGACCAGGCCCCGAGACCCAAAGGGCAGACGAGGAGGGTGAACGGGGAGACTCATGCACCCTAACTCTCAAACCTGCAGGGCCCACAAAGCCCGGTTGTTAGGTGCCGTCGAGTCGGTATCGGACTCATAGCGACCCTCATAGGGCTTTCAATGGCTGACTGTTTCGGGATTGCCTTGGGAGCAGGTTGCCAGGTCCTTCTCCCATTTTTGCGGTGCTGAGAATTGCTGAGAATTGAACTCGGGACCTCAGAGACTGCAGCGCAGCGCTCTACCAGCTGAGCTACATCCCAGCCCCCACAAAGCCCGGAGATGGGAATTATTCACCTCTTTGCATCATAGGAAAGAGACGCAGGCCGGGCCAGGCAGCCTCCCAGCAAGATAAGGCTGCCCACGACTCACACCTGGCTGCCCACAACTCACACCTGGCTGCCCACGACTCACACCTGGCTGCTCACATCCATGGCTTTGGTCCCCTGGCGTCTCCCAGAGGCCTGCATGCTGGAGCTGAATGCAACATTGTAGATGGGATTTGTTTCAATGTTAAGAGAATTCAAAGTCGCCATGGCCCAGTCAAAGGGGCCTGGGGCCCCCCAGGAGGCCAGCTCAGTCCTCACCAGGGCCTCTGACGTGGGTAGAGGAGGCCGCCCCCGACACGTTCCCAACCTGCAGGGCTGAGGAGGCCCGAGGCTCTGCAGCCACCTCAGGTGCCCACCACAGGTAGACAGTAGCAGGATTCTTACACCTCCAAGAGATATCTCCTCTCTTTCCATTTTTTTATTTTTAATCTCATAAAGTCTTGAGGGAATTAGAATATTCTGCTGAGCAGGGCCAGGTGGGCCTCAGCAGGCAGCGACTACAACGCTCTCTAGGGGGCGTGGTCCTTCCTCACTGACATCATCATCCAAACCCACCAGTGAGCCAGTCCTGCCAGGAGTCAGGGGCTCCTGATGGGAAGCCCAGGGCACGAGACCGGGCAGGGCCCCACCCACTAGGATCCCCCAACAGCACAAGGGACGCCTGGTTTGTACCAGGACATTTTATAGTAACAGGAAAGTGACGGGGGTCAGACCCCTGGGAAGGAAGACAAGGTCTCTGCCACATCCAGGTCTCGCCCTTGTGAAGCAGTATTAACCATTCCGATGGCACCTGTGAGCACTAAAGCAGCAGCTACAAGACATAAAAGCCATCTGTGCTTGTGGAAACCAGTGACGTCCCAGGTGGCCTAGAGAGAGCCCCTTCCTCACCCCGGGTCTTTGGCCTCCTTCTACCCCTTGGCTTTCCTGCCGCCTAACCAAAGTGCTGGGGCTGGGATGTAGCTCAGTTGGTAGAGTGCTGCTCTGCAGTCTCTGAGGTCCCGAGTTCAATTCCTAGCACCGCAAAAATGGGAGAAGGACCTGGCAATCCACTCCCAAGGCAATCCCGAAACAGTCAGCCATTGAAAACCCTATGAGGGTCGCTATGAGTCGGATACCGACTCAACAGCACCTAATGACAACAACAAGCCAAGGTGCCAGTAGGGCAGGGCTGCTGCATGCCCAGCTCCTCCATGTGATTCCCAGGGAGATGGGAATATTGCCCCTAGTGCAGCCTGGGGAAGGGCCACCAAGAACACTGCTCCAGGGAGCCTGAGGCCCTGTGTGGCTGCAGGAACCTCCGATCTCTGGCTGGTGGTGGTCCAGGGAACCCAGGATAAGGGAGAGGTAGGGATCAAGGGTCTGGACAGCAGCAGGGGAGTCCAGTGGCTCTAGGCAGTGGTCACTTACAAGCAGAGGGAAAGTGCCCAGGTACAAAATTGCTCCATAAATCCCCATCACCTCTGAGCTCAGATTTTGCTAAAAGAAGTGGAAAAACTCCCCGGGGGCTGCCATGTCCTACGCAAAAGCAGGCACAGCACACATCGTGCCTCCCGTCTGTACAGCTGCCCACGGTTTTCTGCTCGATTTCTTTGTTTTCTCAGGTTTGGAGCTGGAAGCTGACTTTAGACAGAGCAAGGACCCAGCCCAAGTGTGGCTCACGTCACTTCCTCCCAGGCCAGGGGCCTCCCTGAGGCAGAAGGAAGACCGGAAGAGCTGCCCCTGCCCCCGCCCAGGAAGCAGAATCCTTTGCTAAGTCAAAACTGCCACAGTGTAGTGGCTTAGATGGCATCCATGGCCATTCGATGCCTCCCAAAAGATTGAGCAGTTTTCCTTTTTTCTGGAACTTTATTTTCTCATTCCAGGCCCCTCTAGATGTCCTTAGCATTCGGATGACCACAGTGACCCAAACATCCCCTGATCCAAAATTGGAACCTAACTCCGAGTAAAACTGAAACACAACATGTTTGCTAAGGGCCTCTATATAGAACAGATAGAGCAAGTGAAAATGAATAATAAGGTGGTCAATTTAAAATCTGATAATCAGTAAAAGTATTAAACATAAATGGACGAAATATGCTAGCTTAAAAAATAATGATTAATTCTGAATAAAATAAAATATCTTACTACATGCTCCTTCTAAGAGCTACTTTTAACATTAGTATAAAAACAGAACAAAGGCAAAAAGACAAGACACACAACAATGTTCAAAACCTACAAGTAAAAATTTTAAAACTGATACAACTAATGAAAAGTTACACTTGATAGCAAGAAGTATCAAAGAGACAAAAGGAAATATGTCAGAAAGATGAAAGGTTCAGTTTGACAGGAAAATATAAGAATGTTAAATTGTTTAATATTAAAATTGAACCTAATAACACAGGCTCAAATATATAAGGACAGAACAAACAGATATGAGAAGAGAGAAAAATCCACAACCATAGTTGGAGAATTTAAAGTGTCTGTCCCTGTAGTTGATAGGTACAGGAGACACAATTAGTAAGAGTTTAGATGACTTGAACAATATAATTGACAAATATAATCCAGCTGTTACAAACAGAGCTCCACATCAGTGATAGAAGAATTGGTTCTAGGTACACAGGGAAAGTTTATGAAAATAGATAAGCCATATGCTCAGCCATAAACTAAATCCCAATACATTTCAATGTTCCAGACAAATGCAAGATGTATTCTTTGAGAAAAGTGAAATTACACTAAAGACCAATAATACAGAGTAACTAATCTCCAGCACTTAGAAATTAGCTATATACATTGTAATAAACCATGCGTCAAAGAATAAATCAAAATGTTAATTAGGAGTATTTTAACTGAAAGATAAAATTATGAAGTTATCAAAGTCATAGTTTAAACAGTGTTTGTTGTTTTTGTTAGGTGCCACTGAGTTGGGTGTGACTCATAGAGACTCTGTGTACAACAGAAGGAAACACTTCCTGACACTGTGCCAGGCACATGATCTTATTTATGTTTAAGTCTATTGTTGCAGACCCTGTGTCAATCTGTCTAGTTGAGGGTTTTCCTTTTTTTCATTGATCTGCCACTCTCCCGAACATGATGTCCTTCTCCAGGGATTGGTCCTTCCTAACTACATGTCCAAAATACATAAGATGCAGTCTAGCATTTCAGGAGAAGTATATAATCATAATACATATTTTATTAAAAATGAGGACTCAAATCAATCATTCATGTATCAATTTCAAACCTGGGAAAATACCTTAACCTCAAAGAGAGCAAAAGGCAGGAAATCATAAACATGAGTGCATAAACCAGTGAAGAAGGCAGGAGAAATTCAACAGAATAAAAAACTCTGTGAAGAGGTAATAAAATTAAAAATAAAACTTCTAGCCAGACTAATGTGAGTGAAAAAGATACAGATTACCAGTATGACGAATAAAAAGGGAGAATTACATTACTACACACCCCACCTGAGCCTCCCTCATCCTCAGCATTCCAACCTTGGGCATTTGGGGTGTTTCTTCCAGGACTCTGTGATTTTTGGAGGACAGATTTTGGGCCACACTGTGGATTCAGCTTGCTAGTGCAGCCGGCTCACAGATGGCTGGCCACAGCAGCCAGACAGACAGCTGTGGTTAACTGGAGCCACTTCAAATCCCATATTTCCATGCATAGCTGCTTTTCTATGAACTTAGTAGACCATGAAAGCTGCTTTCTCAAACCCCATTTCCTTCCCGCTCTCCCTTCCATCTCCTGTTTCTTTCTTAAAGAAGTTTCTCCACCAATCCCCTATGACTGAATACCCAGCCAGTGGGTTAGGATATTTCCAGTTTCCAGAGTAAATTCTCCTCAGCCTATCCTCCTCTAAACCCTAAAAACAAGAAGGTCGCAGCACGGAGTCCTATTCTTCAGACAAAACACTCCCAATAAGCAACCCATACCGTTCCTGAGAAAGCCACGATACGATGGTGGCAGTCGCGTGGAATGGGGCCTACTGTTGCAGCTGAGTATTGTCCGTGTTCTCCTAACAGCCACGTCTCTTTGTTTGTTTGTTGCTTTGCATTTTTTTTCCTGTCTATAACACTGAGGGGCTGGGATTTAGCTCAGTTGGTAGAGCGCTGCGCTGCAGTCTCTGAGGTCCAGAGTTCAAGTCCCAGCACCGCAAAAATGGAAGAAGGACCTGGCAATGCACTCCCAAGGCAATCCCGAAACAGTCAGCCATTGAAAACCCTATGAGGGTCGCTATGAGTCGGATACCGACTTGACGGCAACTAACAACAACAACATAACATTGAGGTGGTCGGAGAAGCCCTCCTAACACATCCTGTACTGCCTGGTTCCTGTGGAGTTTCTCTCACTTAGAAGATAATGTTGGCCTGGAGTTAGAAATGTCATATTTTGGAAGGGGCTTTCCTGACCGGTTCACCCCAAAACACAGGGAATACCACTCTACCTTGCAGTTTTCTGTCACAAAACTTTCCTTCCCTGCCTGCCACGCTAGGACGTCGCCATAGAAGATCATGTTCTCTCCCAGTTTCGTCTTCAACGGAGAGCTCAGGGACCACGCTGCCTCTGGGACCAGAGCTCCATCTCCTTACTGCTGCAGCAGGAGCAGTGTAGGGCAGCAGGACACACCAGGCCCCCTGGCCAGGCAGGACCCTGTGCATTGGCTGTCCCATGGTTATACACCCTGTTCCCTCCCAACTCCTCGTCCTTCTTACAATTGCCGCGGTTTCTCCAGCGCCGGCTGTGTGTCAGTCTCTGAACTCAGTGGATGCTTCCTCTGCACCTCTCTGGTTGCCGGGTGGCACACCTGTGACCTGTGCCACTCCTGGGCCAGGCGGCACGCAGGTGGTCAGAGCGAGACCCTGCGCCTGCACCTCCCACTGCTGCCCTGCTGCCCAGTCATCCCCACATAACAGGTGCCCTCTCGCTTCTGCTCTGTCTCTTGCAGAGTCCCTTCTTCCCCTCCACCTCACTCCCACACCCTCCCTTCCTACCTACCGCCCTCGCCTCCCCCTTCCACCCCATGTCCACAGTGCAATCTCAGGAGGGACGAGGCTGAGAATGAGTTTGTGCTGGGTGAGACTGGTGCTGCTGTCCTGTGGCACACCCAGCCCGGGAAATCCAAGGCTCTTGGGGCAGACACTGCGATGTCAGCTTGTTGTTGTTGTTGTTAGGTGCTGTCGAGTCGGTATCCGACTCATAGCGACCCTCTGTACAACAGGGGAAACACTATTGTCAGTGCTTCTCTGCTGTTCATAGGGTTTTCAATGGCAGATTGATTTTTGGGAGGGGGTTGCCAGGTCCTTCTCCCAAGCCTGCAGCACCTGGTGTTCCAGGCGGTCTCCCATCCAGGTACTAACCAGGCCCGGCCCTGCTTA
>VMDO01004335.1:0-61304 GCA_007922755.1 Pedetes capensis | reverse complement strand
GCCACAGGGCTACGGCTGCAGGCGCGATGTCAGCTAGGGGTCTGTTTCTACCTCCCAGCCTGTGACAGGGCAGGGGACCCCTGACGCCCCACTGAGCTCCACCAGCAGGCTCTGGAGGGGGGACACCAGGCTCCTGGGCTCACTGGATGCTGTCAGTCACCCCAGCCCCGTCCCCACCACCCCATTATTCTTCAGGGGACCCTTCCTTCCTGGGTGTCACCGCTGACACCCAGCATCCTGGTTCCTCTGTCCCTCCTGCTCCCTGGAAAGCCAAGGCCACAGCCCTCGGGGCTCCAAGTGTGAATGGGGCACCGTATGGGACAAAGAGCTGGCAGAGAGCAGGGCCTCCTGGGTCTGGGGCCTCCCTGCCCTCACTGCCTGGCCCTGGGCCACTGGCCACACTGTTCCCACACGCCAACATCTTCGGCCAGTCCCAGGATGCCAAGGGGCTTCTGGGGACTCTGCACTGAGCAGAACAGAGCGCAGATGGCCCCAGGCCACTGAGTCATGCTCCAGAGACGCGGCTGCTATCCAGTGGGGCTCTGCCAGGCACAGACGCAGAGCCCTGCCTCCCTGGCTGAGCCCGGCCCGTGGACAGCCTGTGCCCCTTTGTCCTCCAGGCAAGCAGGGTGGTGTCATTTTGCGTATGGGGTTTTCTCACGGTAATTCTCGTCTCCACACAATGAAGGATCGAGTCCAACTCGGGGTCAGAGCGGGACCCCATCTGTCAAAGAGGCAGCTCAGATTCTTCCCAAGCTCTAGCCGCCCAGCGGGGCCCCAGCTGGAACCTGGGTCACAGGCGTCTCTGCAGCCTGGGGCCCTGGGAAATGCACCCTCCCAGCCATGTGGCTGGCGTCTGGGGTCAGCGCAGCCCCAGGCTCAGCCTGCTTCCTCCAGCCCAGACCTCCACACAGCCCACCCCCAGCTGTGACAAGGTTCCTCAGCACTCCCTGGTCACAGGAGGGGGACCCAGGTTAGGGAAAGCGAAGTCAGCAGGGGGCCCCACAGCAGGAGGAAGCACCTGCAACCCCCATCTGGAGCCATAGGGTAGCGTGGCGGGCAGCCGGGCAAGGACACAACTCCCAGGCTCTTGACAGAGGGCTCCTGCTGTACCACGTGCCAATGGCAGGCTAGGCCGCGTCCCCATGTCATTGGCCCCAGCTTTGCCCATTGCTATGGTTGCTCTGTGGTCCTCACTGGCCCCAGCTCTGCCCATTGCTAGGGCTGCACCGTGGCCCCTAAAGTGCATGCATTGGACTCCCAACACCCAGGACCTCAGAGATGACTCTTTCCAAAGTGACAAAGTTGAAATGAGGTCACCACGGTGGCCCTGATCCAACGTGATCATGCTCCTATAAGAAGAGGCGATCGGGACACAGACGCACACGGACACCCACGTGAGGCCACAGGGAGCAGACACAGCCTGCAGGCCAAGGAGAGAGGCCCCAGGAGGAACGGGCCTGCCAGTGTCTTCATCCCAGACTCCAGCCCCAGGGTGTGAGGCAGGCCACTGGCGCCCTCGGGCCGCCCTGTCGGGCCACTGAGGCATGCCAGCCTGCGGTGGATGGATGCGGCTTTTTGTTTGCTTTACCCTATTTTGAGGGGAGAGGACTTTTGAGACAGGGTCTCACCATGCAGCCCAGGGTTACAGCTCCTGGTGCTCCTGCCTCAGGGTCCCGGTGCTGGGATTGCAGCACGGCCACCAGGCCTGGCTGGGGTGGGGCTCCGTGTGTTGAAATTTAATCTCCATTGTGAAGACAGAAGCGAGGAGAACTTAGCCCAACTGTATGGTTTAGAGGGGACCCTGGGGGAGGGATCAAGACTCAGTGAAGCTATCAGGGCGGAGCCCCATGACTGGATCCTAAAGGCTCTGTAGGGAGAGGGAGAGAGGCCAGAAGACGCCCATACCCCCCCCCCACATTCCCATCCTTCATCCCATGATGCCTTTGTCACCTTCTGATTCTGCCAGCAAGGAGCCACCACCAGATGCAGCCCCTCAACCTCCAGGTTGGTGAGTCTTATTTGGTGAGGCTTATTTTTAAGCCTCCATTTTTCATAATTCACCACATCTCTGAGATTGTCGCTGACAACAGAAATGTGACTAATACACAGACAAGCAGATTGGCACACGTACCTTTTCAAATATTAACATCAAATGCTGCAGGTCAGGGCTATATGGGCCAGGAGCCTGGGAGGGTCTGGAGGCCACTGGGGAACTGGGTCACCCTTAGGTGCCCTTGCTTCATAGCCCCCAGGCTGGGTAGATGGGGGCAGAATTGGCCTTGACCCTCCCTGGGTTGGAGGAAACTTGTGACTATCGCCTGTGCTTACCGATCCCCAGCATCTCCAGCACCAGGGAGCAGGACCATAGGGCCACCCCCAGCAGCAGTTGGTGCTGTGAAGCCCACAGCCGCGGCTCACCTACCTGCTGTCTTCACAGCACTACCGGGAGAACCAGAAATCCAGGCCAGCAAGAAGCAATGCAGGGGAACAATGTCATTTATGACCTGTCAAAAGTTTCACATTTGTCAGGCATGCACTTAAATATCATTCCCGATGAGGAGGAGGGAGCAGGTCCCACAGCTGATCCCACCCTGGTGAGCCCAGCATCCTCTCCCTCTCGTTGCCAAGCCTCCAGACAGGAACCCAACCCCAGCAATGCAGAAGAAATTCTGTCAGGGCGGCCCTGATGGTGTTGAGGACCAGCGAATAGTTGTTGGAGCAGACACATGCATCAGCCACGCCCAGCAGCGGGTGGCACAGGCCTACATGGGGCCTGTGTGGGCAATAACTGTCCAGCTAACCAGGTAAATGGCAGAACCCAGAGATGCCTCAGGAGGGGCTCAGACCATGGTGTCCTGAGGCCACAGAGAAGGGGCTCAGAGAGGACAGCTCCACTCTGAGGGCCCCAAGGCCAAGGACTTCCCATGGCGTGGCCCCAACAGATACTAAACACAATTCACTCGGGACCCTTGGGAGAGGGGCATGGACTCCTGCAGCACTCAGGACCTGGTGGAGACAAGAGAAAGGAAAAGCCTTGGGCACTTTTGCCTTGCGGAGACAAACACAGCTCTTTATTTCTCTCTCCCTGCCCTTATAAGGGTGGGGAGAAACCCAAAGCATACAGCTTTAAGTACTGGCAGCTCTTATACAGCCTCAAGGGCAGATGCTCCTGTATTGGTGGTCTCGGTGGTCACAAGGAGAGACTTCTTGCTTCATTGGTGGTCAGATGGAGAGAGAGTTCTTGCCTAGTCAGTGATCAAAGGTCCAGGTGAGAGAGAGATCTTTCCTTATCGGTGGTCTGGGCGAGAGAGAGGGAGAGAGAGAGAGAGAGAGAGAGAGAGAGCTGTTTCCTTATCGATGGTCTGGGGGAGAGAGAGAGAGAGAGAGAGAGAGAGAGAGAGAGAGAGAGCTGTTTCCTTATCGATGGTCTGGAGGAGAGAGAGAAAGAGAGAGAGAGAGAGAGAGAGAATTCTTTCCTTGCTGATGGTCACCGCCAAGAGAGAGGTCTTTCCTTATCAAAGGACTGGGTGAGAGAGAGCAAGAGAATTCTTTCCTCCTTGGTGGACACGGCCGAGAGAGAACTAGCTGCTGCAGTGCAGCTCCTTATATAGCTCACCCACAGAATGACCTGAGCCAATCAGCTTTGAGTCCAATTGTCCAATCAGGTTCGGGGGATTTGTGAAGGGTTTTGTACAAACGTCCAACCAAGTTACTTTCATTTTCCCTAGATTTCTCATTTACAAACCAGATCTTCAGGAGCTGTTTTCCCAGTTTTGGGGTTTTTGCCAATTTTCTCCCAATTTCTCCCTACACTGCTGAACCCAGCATCCTCTCCCTCTCCTTTCCAATCCTCCAGACAGGAATCCAACCCCAAGCAATGCAGAAGAAACTCTGTGAGGGAGGCCCCGATGGTGCTGAGGACCAGGGAATAGTTGATGGAGCGGATGCACTGCAGCCACGCCCAGCAGCGGGTACCACGGGCCTACCTACGTGGGGCCTGTGTGGGCAGTAACTGTCCAGCCAACCAGGTAAATGGCAGAACTCAGAGATGCCTTGGGAGGGGCTCAGACCACGGTGTCCTGAAGCCACAGAGAAGGGGCTCAGAGAGGACAGCTCCACCCTGAGGCCCCCAAGGCCAAGGGCTTCCCACGGCGTGGCCCCAAGCAGCACTGGCTGCAGGGAGGGGCTGCAGTTGTGGCCACTGCTCCAGCTGAGCCATGAGCCAGACAGGTGGATGAGGGTGGCCTAACCTGAGGTGATGGCAAACCTGACCAGCAGGGTCCTCAGAACAGCCAGCCTGTGCCTGACTCAGGGACATCCCCAGCCCTCTGTCCAGGCCCTGTAAAGCCCACAGTACAGCAACTTGGTGGCCCCCAAGGCTTCTGGCAATGGGGGTTGGAGGGCGCTTCCTAGGTCTCTTCCTTTTGCTTTTAAGACAACTACCGAGAATAATTATTGCAAAATGAAGCCCAGTTCCCAGTCTGACTGTCCTGTGTGCTGCGAATTTTGAGGCTGGATCTGGGTCTTGAGTGAAAGAAAGCACACAGGCGGATTAGAAATCACTTCCCACCCTAATAGAGGCTATGGAGACTCTGCTGTGCTCCAGACCCCGTGCTCAGTGCCAGAGATTCAAGGATGAACAAGTCAGACTTTGTTCTTAGAGCATCAATTTCAGACGAAAATACAGACCATACCGTCTGGCAATTTCCCTTGTCTCTGACAGAACCTGCGTTTGCATTCTCACAGGCTGCATCTGGACACTTGTGTTTCTCAGTCCATCTTGCAGACAGGAGCAGCTTTGTGATAGTCAGGACCCCATCTGGGGTGGACAGCAGAAAGTGGGGTTTCACAGTGAGTCGAGCCCTCCACATCCCAGCCAGAGTAACTCCATCTTGCAGCAAGCCACCAGGTAGCTGGCCAAACTGTCCTTCCCACGCTGGGCAGTGTTTGCGGAGACCTAATAACGGCAAGGATGGGGCATGTGACCATGTGGCCTTCCCAGTCTGAGCCTGTGTCACCTTTGCTACCTTAATACTAGGTGGCACGCTAAGCACAGTTGTCGAGCAAATCTGCTACAGACCCGGAGCCATATAAAATGTGAGCTTGGCAGGCAGGGGGTGGCAGTGTAAGTGGCTTGAGGTGGACACGACCCTCTGAGTTGTCCGTTCCTCCAATGTAATCCTCAGTAAACTCCTTTGCTCATCAGCTGGACTCACAGGAGTCATTCTTGGGGTTGTCAGTGCCGCCCCAATTCAGAGGCCAATGTTTCTGTCACGCGTGGGAGTAGCCAGGTCCAAGTGGTAAAAGAACTTATGGGAGCTCAGGATGAAGTACAAGAGAAAGTTTATTAGTGCCCTGCGGAGGGCAGCAGGCAGGAACGGTGAGTTTCCCGCTCTGCCGAGTCCTGGGCTCCTGGGGCAGAGGGCAGAGGGCAGCTGGCTCGGCCTCGCTGGGAACAGCTTGTTGCTGGAGCAGTTTGCGGCTTGCCCTATTTACCTTGGTTTTGCAGTCTTAGCTGCCTCGTCCTTGTAGCCTGCCCTCTGAGTGCTGTCTCTGCCGTCCCTCACTGGCCCCATACCCCCCTCAGAAACAGCTTCCTCCACCGTTTCTCTTTTGGACATGTAGTCAGGAGAGATCAGTGCCTGGAGAAAGACACCATGTTTGGGAGAGTGGCAGGTCAATGAAAAAAAGGAAAACCCTCCAGATGGATTGACACAGTGTCTGCAACAATGGGCTTAAACATAAATAAGATTGTGTGCCTGGCACAGAATCGGGGAGTGTTTCGATCTGCTATACATAGGGTCGCTATGAGTCAGACTTGACTTGATGGCACCTAACAACAACAACGGTTTCCCTTATGTCGTCTGGGAAATTCACACAACAGATTTCTACAAATCTCTTAAGCAAAAAACAGACCTAATGGGAAGACATTTATTTGCTTTTGGCCCTTGTCTCTTTTTGCTGCATGGAACGAATAACCATTGTCCAGAGGCTGGCAGACCACCTGAGAACATGGGCACAGGGCCCTGCCATGATGGGGTGCGGTACTGCAAAGGCAGACTGGCCATGCTTGTCAAACTCTGGCTACCCATGTCCAGATTTTGGGGGGTGGGGAGAGTGCACACCTACCTTTGGTTTTTAGTTGTAATCGTCCAGCCCCGTTTGGGAATCTGGGAATTTGACTTGCTCACTACAGCAGCCCAGGTGAGCCAGTCTGCCACGGAGAGAGGGTTTGGGCTCACCATCAGTGCCGTAAAGGAAGTGACATGGAGAGGAGGCACCGCAGCGGGAGGCAGATACTGCCCAGCCCAGGAGGTGTGTGGCAGGAAGTGAGGCTAGCTGAGATCAGCCGGAGAAAGCGGCCTGCCAACGGGAGCCATCCCAGAATTCTATCTCATGTAGGAGGCAATGCAGGGAGGGTGGGATGTTGGACAAGGCTGGAGAAGGAAGGAGACACAGGGCAGGGCCTCGGACTGCGGGAAAGATCCTGGATTATACTTCTGTGTGTGTGGTACTTGGGAGTTGAACCCAGGGCCTCACACATACTTTGCAAGTGCTCTACCGCTGGGCTGCACCCCATGTCACTTTTTATTTTTTTATCTGGAGGCAGAGTCTCACTCAATTACGCAGGCTGCCTCTGGCCTCAAACTCGCCATCCTCCTGCCTCAGCCTCCCTGGTTGCTGGGGTTAGAGCCATGCACCATTGCGCCCAACCGGATTATCCTTTAAGCAGTCAGAAATGATTGGGGCGCTACAGAGAAATAAAATGACCAGATCCTTGATTTTCTATGGAAACATTTCTGACACCCTAGACACACAGGGTGACCAGCTGCCTGCCTGGCCCCCACCCTCTCCCTCCTGGGAGCTCCCCTGATAGCCGGACCACACACAAATGTCCCCAGGCACATCCAGGTGTCCTTGAGGATAAGCCTTCCCCTAGGCGAGAAGCCCTGTGCCAACAGTCTGTAAGGAGGGGAGTGGGCGCAGGGCCATCTGGCCAGACAGCCGCAGGCCTGTGGCACAGCCAGGAACAGAGAGTGCAGGAAGAAGGGGCCACTGGAGATGCACTTTGGAGAACTGAAGGGCGTGCTAAGTGTGAGGTGGCTGGTTCAGGAATTAGCAGGCCACAGGGAGGAAAGGGGATTGAAAGCGGCTCCTGTTTTCCACCATGATGCAGAAGCCACGTGCGTCTCTGAGGACATTTTTCGAATGGGTCCCACACCCTGTCCAAGTACTTGAGCCATTTACAGAACAAAGACCCTACACCCACATCTCACAGGAGCCCAGGGCTGGGTGCTGCAGCTGATATCACACTGGGCGTGACCTACTTTGAAACATAGAGGGAACGTGCGTCCACGCCCTCCTCCTCCACAAGCTCTCTCCCGTCCTTTCTCTCTGCTCCTGGCTCTTTTCCACCCTCTCCAGCTACCACGCACGCGCCTCTCCTGTCTTCTGGGCCAGCCATCTTTGTCAACCTGAGGCACCTTTTCTTCTAAAAGCCTGCCTCACTGTCCTGTTCTCTGGCATCCTGACCTTCCCCTGAGGGACAGAAACATCTTTATACCCACTCACCCTGGGAACCGAGGTTATTCAAGGTCTTTGCCAATGGATCTTGAGGTGCACAAGTTAGCAGAATGCCTGCGCGCCCCATACCTCCACGGTTTTTCCCTTTTGTCTTAAGGCTCTATCTTACAGGTGCCATTCTGCAAACTCCTTTCTAAGCCATGCCATAATTCTTAGAAAAGATCACAAGAACAGAACGCTCTGGGACAGGTCAAAGGGCTGTAGATATGGGCAGTAACTTCCGAGAACTCCCAGACCTCAAGATAACACAAATGGCATACTCTAGCAACTCAAAGCCTCACCTTATCTGACTTCCACTTTCCCCTCCTTCCCTGCTTATAACCCACAATAAAAACCTTTACCCTGCCAGGAGTCAGGGTCTGACACTGAACCACTGCTGCCCCCGTGAGGTGCGGTATCCTAGAGCTTAAGCTTTAATAAAGGCTCTTTGTTATTACATGCGATTTTGGACTTCCTGGTGGTCTTTGGGGAACTCGAACTTTGGGCACAACAGACCTGAGCTTCTCCATGTGTCTCGGTTTGCCCTATGATTATTCCTTAAAGGTATACTGTGCTAAATAATTGGGAGAAGGACGTGGCAACCCACTCCCAAGGCAATCCCAAAACAATCTGCCATTGAAAATCCTATGAGGGTCACTATGAGTCGGACACGACTCGACGGCACCTCACAACAACAACGTGCTAAATAAACCTCTACTGTATTCTCTACTGTAACTGCTATGTTGGCTATAAATTCTTTTATATGCTGAATACAAGGACTGAGGTTTTGCCACCAGATTCCCGGACCTGTTCTCTGGACTCACCGACCCACACTCCCACGTCTCTCTGGTAACATGCGGCACCAGGACCCAGACTGCCAAGGCGAGAACTGCAATGTCTCCCTC
The DNA here is from genome assembly GCA_007922755.1 of Pedetes capensis. Classification (NCBI taxonomy): domain Eukaryota; kingdom Metazoa; phylum Chordata; class Mammalia; order Rodentia; family Pedetidae; genus Pedetes; species Pedetes capensis. Next base: position 52,833 of record VMDO01004335.1, on the reverse strand, counting down.
AGCACTCCTCAGGACAGCCAGTCCTTGCTGGCCCCGCAGTCTTCAGCTCTCAGGAATCCTGCCCTCTCATTCCTCGTACACTTTGACCCAGGCTCTCTGACGGGAACAGATTTCCTCCCCAGCGGCTGTGGGACTCTGGCCAGCCTCGTGAGGGGGAGAGGCCACCCTTTCCGTCTCTCCCTCGCTCCCTCTTCCTGGCCAAAACTCCCGAGCCTTAAAAATGGCCGCGTCACTAAACCCTGCCTCGTGGCTAACTTCTCAGTTGCCAAAGCCTAAAACGCCAGCAGCCGTTCTGCCTGTCTGCGAACGCCTTCTCCTCACTGGAGGTTCCTCAGAATGCTTGCCGATGTTTTCATTTCTTTCTTCTTCCTTCCCTCTGTGCCAGCCCATGCCGTGGCCCACGATCCTAACTGTCCTGGGGGCACTAAAGGGAGGAGGGTCCCCGAAACCTGCACAGGCCTCTGTCACCTAGCGGTAGCAGGTGATGTTGGGATTGTTGTTGTTGTTGTTAGGTGCCGTCGAGTCCAACTCATAGCAACCCTCATAGGGTTTTCAATGGCTGACTGTTTTGGGACACTTTGGGAGTGGATTGCCACATCCTTCTCCCATTTTGAGGTGCTGGGAATCAAACTTGGGGCCTCAGAGACTGCAGCGCAGTGCTCTACCAACCGAGCTAAATCCCAGCCCGTGATGTTGGGGTAGAGAAACCCAAATGCTTGCCCTGACTTAGATTAAGCACATTCCCAGCCTGGGGCAAGGGCTCACACAAGCTGAGGCCGTGGGCACTGAGAGATGGCAGTGCTCCAACCCGGAACACAAGCCCCAAAGGCAAACTGTGACATGAAACCTAATCCTCTACCTTGTTTCTGCTGAGCATGCACCTTTGAAGTAGTAATTCAGATTTCAGGATGGCTCGGTGTTATGGAGGAAATAATCTGATCCATAGTGCATGAATGTATTGCCTATGTGCCTATGTTTGTATGGTAGCAGCTGGGTTGAAGAGTGAGTAATTGGTCTATTTTTCTCACTTCCTGTGAGCTCATGCCTGTGATGACTACTGAGTTAATGTAACTGCTGATGTGTCCTTTCGTCTGTTAATCTGGCTGTCAGCCTGTGTCTGTGATGTAATTAATATTCTTTTGGTGTGTATAACATAGAGGCAGTTTTCTGCCCTGAAGTTTAATCATTTGGGGTTTTATTTTCCTCTTTTCTCCTTTTTCAAAGTTACCTCAAGCCAGCCCTAACTAAAAGGTGCAGGCACTCAAGAGTTAATTACCAAGCTGACGTGGGACTGGGAAAAACCCAAGAAACATTTTTTTAAAAATTCAACTATCAATGAGGCTTAAGACATAAAACAAATAAAAGGGTTAAGTTTGGCCAAGTAAACATTGTTCTTGTTGTTAGGTGCTGTCAAGTCAGGTCCGACTCACAGTGTCTCATACATAGGTACAGAGCGAAACACTCCCTGGTACTGTGCTATGTCCAGCGCTGTGTCAGTGCCTCTCTACTGTTCATAGGGTTTTCAATGGCTAATTGTTTGGGGGATTGTCCTGGGAGTGGATGCCATCTCCTTCTCCCATTGTTTGCGGTGCTGGGGACTGAACCTAAGTCCTCAGAGAGCGCAGAGCAGCGCTCTACCCACTGAGCTAAACCCCAGCGGCTAAGTAAACAAGTGATCCTAATTTGCTACTTTCTGTCACAAATGCAATTTAGAGTCAACACTCCTTTTAATTGATAAATTTGTTTTACTGTATTACTTTGTTTTAATAACTAGGATGTTAGCCTAGAGAATTCCATTCATATTGGTTTATAAACAAGTGCTCACATAAATTAAAACTGTTAAGTTAGCCCACAATTGCTTTCCGTTCATAAGGTTTCCACCACATACATACTTCCTGGGGTTTCATTAAAATATAAAGAGTTGTTTTAATTTAAAGAATGAAAAGCCTCTACCCAGCCCAGGTGTACCTGGGGCCCCTCCTGCCACTGTGGCAAGAAAGTTCTTTTTCTTGCTTTCTCTTACTATATAGTATACCAGTGACGCTTCCCCTTCACACCTCTGCCTCCTAGGCCACACCAGTCCCTGCTGCTGGCCTGAGGTCTCCTCAGGTTTCTCTTTTTGCCTTCAGTGTAGGGGTTTACCCAGTGGGCGGGAGAAGAGCTTTAGCTTCCAAAATTCCTATTTTCTCAGCCGGCCTCTACTCTCCAATCTCTAACATATAGAATTAGATGAAATCCCTTGTGTATCTGTCCTGGCTGAATTCGCATTCCCACAGTCACCTGTTATTGGGATCCAAAATTGCTTAGGAGAGAGAAGACAATGGCAAGGCCTCCAACCAAAGGAGATGCCCTGCCGTCCATGAGGTCTGCATGGGGATCTAAATGGGGAATTCTCAAAATCTAAATGGGGATCCAAATAGGGAATTCTCAGAAGTCTGTACGAGGACCATCACCCTTGAGACTTAGGCAATCTGGAGAGGAATGGCTGGTCCTCAAGACGAAAGTTCCCGAGACATGGGCTCCTTCCTGGGACACACAAAACCCTGACAGGCTGGCCACCTTTCAGGTTACTCCCTTTAGAGCACTCATAACCCTGGGGAACTGCTTTCCCTCAGGAGACACAAACCCTGAGCTCTGGGGCCTCGGGGTGTGCAGGTTCTGCCCAAGGGTAGACCCCAAGCTGAGAGGGTTTCCCAGAGACCTCACTCCTGTCTCCACAAGCCCCAGTGCAGGACCTCAACTCCACACCGCCGGACACACAGCACCACACCCAAGACGGCCTGGCACAGGGCCCAGAGTCGTCCACTCCCAGCCATCTCAGTACTGCTTGTGTGGGGTAAATCTTCACCCCAGGCTGCCTCCAGTCCTCAGGCCAGGAACGGCGGAGTCCTTCCTGACCCTTTTATTTCTCTGAACCCCATCACTAACCAGTCAAGAATGCTCGAGTCGCACATGGTGAGATTCTTACTCTCCCTGTCCCCTGGCAGCCCACCCTCGCCTGGTCACGCGGGGCGAGGCAGCTCTCTGGAACCTCGCCACCTGTTCCACGCTATTGCTTAGGCCAAGGCCACAGGGACGAGAGTCACTGTAAAAAGGAAGCCAACATCCTGCGTGAGAGAGGAGGCGACACAGTCTTCCCTCCTCCCTGGGGTCAGGGTTGACATCCCATGGCCAGGGCAGGCCAGTCCACCTGCCCCACGGGGCGAACAAGGTCCCCTGGAGAGGCAGGCCACTGGGTATCGTAAGAACTTGGCATGACAGTCCAATGCCTTCTCTAAAACATACTTGGTTGCAGTCCCTTCTGGAAGAATCTTCCCTTCGGGCACCGGGGAGAGACGTCCCCAGGCCAGCTCCTCACCAGGCACTTCCCCCACGGTATCACCTGCACAACCCCAGACATGACCCAGAGCTGCTCATGAACTCGCCTGTGTAGGGAAAAATCAGGAGGAAATTGGAAAAAACTCCCAAACTGGGAAAACGGCTTTTGAATATCTGGTTTGTAAATTAGAAATCTAGGGAAAATGAAAGTAACTTGGTTGCACGTTTGTACAAAACCCTTCCTGATTGGACAGTTGGACTGAAAGCTGATTGGCTCAGGCCATTCCGTGGTGAGCTATATAAGGAGCTGAGCTGCAGCAGCTCGACCCTTTCCGCCCTTTTTCGCCTTTTTGCCCAGACCATCAGCTAAGCAAGACCTTTTTTGCCCATGAGGAAATAGCTTTCCTGCTCTCTCGCCCAGACCTTCGGTGAGGAAAGAATGCCTCTTCCGTTGCAACCATCAACAAGGAAAGAACCCGCTCTCTGTCTGATCACCGATGAAGCAAGAACTGTCTCCTAGTGACCACCGAGACCACCAACACAAGTGTTTGCCCCTGGAAAGCATAAGCACCTGAGGCTTTTCCTTTCTCCTATCTCTGTGGGCGTCCCGAGGGCCACAGGAGTCCGAGACCCTCACCCGAAAGTCCTGAGTGAATTGTGTTTAGTATCTGTGTGTGCAGCAGCGCCGGACCAGGAGGCATGTGCCCCGCAGCCTGGTCTTCCCCCCGACAGGAAGGAGCAAGGGCCTCAGGTAGCCTGCGAGGCCCTCCGTGCCGGGCCACGTGGAAGCCCCACCTTCCCTGGGCCCTGACCCCGATCATCGAGCTCTAGACTTGTGCGCTTCACTGCCTCGGGCCTCTGAGCTGCCTCTTCCCTCTGCCAGGAAAGCAGAGAGGAGTGGGCCCCTGGCCACCTGCCTCCCCTTGCTGTGCCAGGCACTCTGGCTGCTGCCACTCTGTGCTCAGCACCTTCTAAAGAGAGGCTGGAGATAGGAAGTTTCTCAGTGGGATGGTAGGCTGGCATGCCAGCCACTCTCAACTTCCCACCTGGGTTGAGAGCTTTCCCCTAAACTGGTACCTAGGGCGGGGACACGGTGGGCTGAGATGGCTCTGCTTGTGTTTGAAGAGTTGACCTTCTGTGCAAATCGAGGCCTCTCTGAACGAGCCTGTTTTTACGTCACTCCTTTAACTGGAGTCCATGTCACTCCACGCAAGCCAGTGCGTCTCAGACCTCAGCAGGCACCAGAGCCGAGCCTGTGAGGCAGGGAGGGATGGCCACACGCCCAGACTTTCTGTTCAGTGGTTTAGGGTGGCCTGGAACCTCTACTTTGAACAACCGCTGGCTCAGGTGAGGCTGCCAGCCTGGGAGCCGTACCTTGCAAAGCACTGGCACACCTCCGGGCTTCTGTCTCCAAAGCTAATGAACACTTGTGGCTGAGAGGCCTGGAGAAGCTCCTTCCGAGAAGCTTAGGTTCCTCCCGGATGTGAAGATCGCCTGCGGAGAAAACTCAGTTTCTCAGCCCTCAGACCACAACGTGCAGGGTGATGTCAGAGCCTCTGTGTTCCAGAACTGGGTGACATCAGCCACTCTGAGTCCAAGCTCACACCAGAGCAGATCTGCTGTGTGTTCCTCCTTAGCCTTTCTTAAGGACATGCTGTGATCCCACAGGGGACCTGGCAGTGTGAGAGGCAGGCTGAATCATTTGTTTACCAGGGTCTAAACATGGTGCTAGGGAGATGGAACAGGAATACAAACCTGCCACCCTCACACCGGGCTCCCTTTCCATCCTTGCCCCCGGTCATGGGGCAGCTCCTGCGGAGGGTCCACTCCACTCAGGGACCCTCACCATCACAGAGGAGCAGGCCACCTCCCTCACACACTCCCACACCTGCTGTGGTCGTGTGTGAGGCTTGCACTTTGCACACATTAGGCACACATACCCCTAAATGCACACCACACATTGCCGTAGTCTGACTGTACCTCCCCAAAGCTCATATCTTGGAAAGTGAGTCCCCAGTAAAACACTTTAAGAGCTGGGGTCCTAATAAGACGCTATTAAGTCACGAGGGCCCTGCCCTCGTGAATAGCTTAGTGTTGTTATTGAAGGAATGGGTCAGCTATCTCAAGAGTTGGTTTGTTATAAAAATGACATTGACCCCCTTCTTGCTCTCTTGCTCTTCCACCTTCTGCTGAGATGTCTAGAGAAGGCCCTTGCTGGGTGCAGCTCCTCAGCCATGGAATTCCCAGCCCCCGGAACCAAAAGAAGGAAATCTCTATAAACACAAATCAATCTTTATAAACTGACCCAGTCTATCTGGTGCTAAGTTGAAGCAACATGAAACAGGCTGAGATGCACACACATTTGCATAAGCAGGTCTAGATGCAAATACGAACTTGAAATAATTACCTGTGAGTATAAACCTACCTGGCCTGAAGCATCGCAGACCTATGGACCTCGGAGCATGGGTGCACCCCTCCGTCCCCCAGGGTTACCCTGAAAGACAGGAGTCTCACCAGTCCTTTCAGAGAAAGGGGCACATTCTGTATTCGCCATGCAGGACACGGCATCATCCGCCTGGCGGGGTTGGGGGTGGCTTTTGGAGGACTTGATCTTGGAACGGGGTCCTGTGTGATGAGCAGCATCTTGTCTGCTGAAGATGGGACAGAGGTGTCCCATGAGAGGTGGCCAAGCAGGGCAGAGGCTGGAGGCCTTGGGACATAGCGTAGAAGAGGCAGGGACTGGGCTGGTGACGTTGGAGGCCAAACAGCCATGTTCCTTGAATTCGATCTCTGGACCCAGTGGTTCCAAAGCAGGAGGATGGCATCATTGGCTTGGCTTAAAAAAAATAATTCGGCAGCAAAGCAGAGAATGGTTGGGAGGCCAAGGTTCAAAGAGGTGTAAAACAGAGAAGGCCACAGGTGAGCACTAAGTTGACAAAGGGACAGCCACTTCTCACAACGGGACAGGTAAAGTGGGAGTCATTGACAGAAACCTGAGTTGAGGGGTACAGTATTAAGAATACAATATAAGCGGGGTGCGGTGGTGCATGCCTGTAATCCCAGCGGCTTGGGAGGTGGAGGCAGAAGGATCGCAAGTTCGAGACCAGAGGCAGTCTGCGTAATTTAGCGAGACCGTTTCAAAAAGTAAAAAAAAAAAAAAAAAAAAAAATGGGCCGGGGGTGCAGCTCAGTGGTCCAGCACCTGCAGAGCATGCAAGCGCGAGGCTCTGGGTTCAACCCCCAGTACTGCAAAAAAAAAAAAAAAAAAAAAAAAAAAGAATACAATGTAAGAAAAAGGCCCAAGGTCTAGACTTTGATTCCTGAGGGTGGGTGTGGAGAACAGGCATGTCTTCATTGTCTACAGATCAACAGCGCCCTCTGCAGGAGCGGGAGGCCTCTGGTTACATGATCCTCTCCCTACATTTGACGGGGCACACAGGCGCCCAGGGGCTCAGTCAGCCTGGAGTCAAGGTGGTAGTCGCTGTGAGTCAGTCCTGGGTCCCCTCCTCTCCCTGGAGGTGCTGGTTCCTGTGCCAGGGCGTCAGCAGAGAGGCTGGAATCTTCTGTTTGTGGTGCTTCAGGGAGAACCCAGCGTCTCTGCTCTGTGGACCCCTGATCCCCTCAGCTCCGCCCAAATGCCCATGGCTACAGTTGGGATCTGGGGTGTTCCCCAGAGGCTCGCCTGTTGGAGGCTTGGTCCCACAGCGGTGTTGTGGGCAGGTGGTGGCGCCTTGAGGAGGTGGGCCTCCAGGGAGGTCTTAGCCTTTGAGGGTGCGCCCTTGGGGGGATCAAGGCCCCATCCTCACTCCTGCTTGCTTACCAGCCGTCACCAGGAGCTGGGGGGTCTCTGAGGCACTCGGATGGAAACACCAAGGCAGCAAAGCACAGCTCCCTCATGTCAGCAGGCTGAGCCTTGGGCTTGAGCTGCCAGTGGCCCGGCACCGGCAGCTGGTGCACCAGCTTCGACCTTAGGGCCATGGGACTCCCAGGAATGAAGGTTCTGGGCTGCACCTCAGCAGCCAGAGGTAGCAGCTTTCCATGGCTTGTAGGTCTTCCTGAGTCTCCACTCCCTGCAGTCTCTCACCCACCAGGCAGCTCTTCAAAGTCCTCAGCCTTCAGCTCTTCAAAGTCCTCAGCCTTCTGCAGTCCCTGACCTCTGCCATCTCTCGCCCTTAAGTCTCCTTTCTCCAGCCTCTGCTGTCTGGGGCTCTTCTGCCTCCTGCCAGCAGCTGCTGGGTGTACCCAGCTCTGGCAGCCCAGGGAGTTCTTGCTCTTCCTGCTACCAGCTCCTCACACTGTACACACGACGGAAGACCACAAGTAGGCAACACAACCCCCAGAGAGGTTGCGCTGTGCACAGCACTGTGCACAGCGCAAGGGCAGAGTCCAGGAAGGAGGTCACCCTGACTGTGGCCTGGGGGTGAGAGGAGATGGGGGGGCTCCTCCCTGGCTGGGCTGAGGACAGCTGCAGTGAAGTTGGATGGCAGCGGGCCACGGTGTAGTCGAGGTTAACTAACCCTGTCAGGGCTGAAGCCGACTGTGCCTCCCCAGTCACAGCTGGGGTTGGAAGGGAGGCCGTGGCTGTCACGTGGCTCCCTGAGAGGGGCATTTGCAGTTGTCCAATGTCTCTCTGGGGCTGGGATTTAACTCAGCTGGTAGAGCACCGCTCTGCAGTCTCTGATGTCCCGGGTTCAATTCCCAGTTCTACAAAGAAGGTGGCAATCCACTCCTGAGGCAATCCCGAAGCAATCAGCCATTGAAGACCCTATGGGGGTCACTATGAGTTGGACACAACTTGATGGCACCTAACAAAACAACAACAAAGTCTCTCTGGGTGTGGGTGGCTGACCGGGGTCTCCACAGGCGGCAGGAGGATGTCACAGCAGCTGACGCTCACGGAGCGAGCTGCATGGTTGACAGCTTTGGCTGCCTTGGCAAAAGTGCCAGGGCCAAGGCTGCAGCTGCCACCACGTCTGGCTGTCCTTCAGGGGTGGCCACGGTATCCCTCACAGTTCTGCAGACTCAGGACCCATGAGATGGCAGCCGCTGCTCCTGACCAGCCTTGGCCTCTGTCGTCCTGGGCAGTCACTGGGCTTCACACTCAGCTGCTGTCGTGACTGTGGAGCACTGGAGAAAGGGACTGACAGCTGTCAATCAAGCAGCCAAAGTGCCTGTGCCCGGCAGCTTCCCCCATGAGGGAGGAAAACGTCAAGGGGCTCACAGCAAAGACAGGCACGCAGCTGGCAGCCTCCCGGGAACTTTTCCTAAATGCTCGGCTCCTAGCCAAACACCCTCAGGCAGGGCTGCCTTGCTGTCTCAGGCCTTGAGCTGAGGGGCTTCTGCACCACCCATGCCACCATCGAGCGCAGCCTCCCATAGGCTCAAAGCCACAGGGCCAACCAATCATGATGGAGCCCCCGAAACCTGAGCCAACAGGAGCCTTTCCCCTCCCTAAGCTGAGCCCGCAGGCTCAGGTGCCTCACAGGGAGGGCGCCTACCCCACACTCCAGTTGCTTTTTGCTTCTCACTTGGCTTCTTTCAGCCACTTGCTTTTATCTGCTCCTAAAATCCTCTTCATTTCCCTTAAAAAATTCCTAAAAAAAAAAAAAAAAAAAAAAAAAAGCCAGGTGCAGTGGCGCACACCTGTAATCCCAGTGGATCAGGAGGCGGAGGTGGGAGGATCACAAGTTCGAGACCAGAGGCAGTCTGCCTAACTTAGCGAGACCCTGTCTCAAAAAGTAAAAAAATGGGCTGGGGGTGCAGCTCAGTGGTCCAGCACTTGCAGAGCATGCAGGCGCGAGGCCCTGGGTTCAACCCCCAGTACGGCAAAACAAACAAACAAACAAACAAAAAACAGATTCTTCTGCTCTGGGCCGTCACTTTCTCCCCTGTGGCTGTAAGTGGAGGCAGTGACCTCTTACACTGATGAAAGTGGATCGGAAGTAGGAAACGCCGGAATGTGGTGACGCAGTGGTGCTGCTGCCCATCAGAGTAAGAGGCCGATTGACAGGCGCTGGGCTGAATATTCCACATCTACCTTTCAACTCCCAAAAACAATCCTAGGCATAGGAGCAGTTATCCTTGTTTTAGAGAGGATGTAGCCACAGTTTTGAGAGGCTGAGCAGTGTACTGCGTGTCACATGGCAGTGAAAGAACAGGTAGGGTCCACACCACGCTCTGCGGACTCGCAAGAGTGACCTGGGTTGTCTGTCCTGGTACTCATCTGCCCAGAAGTCCATGCAGGAACTCAGCCCACCAGAGTCACGTGGCTGCACAGCTTAACCTCACGTGCCCTGCTCTTCTCCTCCCCGGGGTCTCTGGCGGGTTGATGTCTCCAAGTTTCCTCAAGTGACCTCACTCCCATCTCAAGATTCTTCCCGAGAGAAATGTTGTTGATACAAGAAACATAAACAAAATACATTTTAAAAAATAGACCAAATCTTAGGGAAGAAAGAGAATTTCCCACACCAAACCCCGACAGAATTAATCTAGTTTTTGGTGGAGAGCTGTTGTCTGTCCAGCTTGCACACTGGAGGCATCAGGATACTGTCCCCCAGGTCCTGTGCCTGACAGTGACCCACAGGGGGAGGGTGGGGTCCCCCTCGACTCCATGCAGAGATGTCTCACGAAGGCCTACAGGGAAATGCCCGTCACCTCACTGCATATGTCCGGTGTTGACAGGATCCTGCACCAAATCTAAAGGGTGAACTTGGCCGAGGATGACCACAGGGCAGCTACCATTGATCCGGGACCCTCCCCGTAACGGCCGCTGTGGCTGAAACGCATTTCTGTTCATTTGTGTGGTTGGAGGGAGCCTTCACCTATGCAGCCCTGAAATTCTGTTTCTGTGGTTTCCAAAGCAGCCATACCTACAGTCTGGACTCCCTTATGAGGAAAATGTTGTTGCTCTTTGCATTTTCTCTGTCAGAAACATAAATCACAACCAGACGGAATGACAGAGCAGCAGAAATGACCGAACTGAATGCAGACGGCGGGGATGGCGCCTCTTGCTCTGTCCAGAGCCTCAGTGAAACACGAATGGGAATCGAGACGCTGCCTCTGAGGAGGGTCCCCAGGTCCCCACGCACAGGCCCAGTAGGGCTCCCTCTCGGCCCCCTGCACTGAGTGTGGTCCCAGAGATAGACACTGCCCTGGGGATCCTGGGGGCTCGGGGCTGCAGAAGTGCTGGAGGTAAAAAGAAATGGCCGCAAGGTCCAAGGAACCTTCGGGTAAGCGCATTGACCCTCAGTCCCTGTTCAGCAACCTCATCTGTTAGATCCCAACCAAGAACCTGAACACACAGACGCGCAGATGGACACACAGATACACATACACAGACACAGAAACACACCCATACACAAACTCACGTTTTCTAATCTTCGCCCGGCCCCCCACCCCAGGCCTCCTGTGGAAACTTCACCCCAAAAGATTTGATGGAGTTGCTCAGAATTTAACATGTTTTTTTTTTTCAGTACTGGGTTTGAACCCAGGGCCTTGCACCTAGGCAAGTGCTCTACCACTGGGCTACACTCCTAGGCCCTTTTAATTTTTTTTTTTTATTTTGAGGCCTCTGGCCTCAAACTCATGATCCTATTGTCTCAGCCTCATGAATTGCTACAAATACAGGTGTTGTCACAGTGCCTGGCTTTGATCTTAACATATTTTGATTTAGAAGTGGCAAATCAGAGCCAGGAGCAGTGGCGCATGCCTGTAATCCCAGCGGCTCGGGAGGCAGAGGCGGGAGGATCACAAGTTCGAGACCAGAGGCAGTCTGCGTAACTTAGCGAGACCCTGTCTCAAAAAGTAAAAATATGGGCTGGGGGGTACAACTCAGTGGTCCAGCACTTGCAAAGCATGCAAGCGCGAGGTCCTGGGTTCAATCCCCAGTACCACAAAAAAAAAAAAAAAAGGCAAAATAAGAGTGGGTTCACCAATAGGGAGGCGTCTGATATGCCTGGAAGGTGAGCTGAGGGGTAGGAAATGGATCTGTTTATTTATTTATTCCACAGGGAGCCTGGCAGTGCCCACCGACAGGAGGTTCACGGAGGTTAAAAGGTTCTGACAGAGTTCTGGGGAATATTGGCTGGAAACACCTAAAAATCTGGTGCATGGAAAGAGTGAACTCTGCTTTTTCCAACAGAGAATGAGAGACACTGAGTGCAGGGGGACAGGGCAGAGCAGAGCTGAATGGAAAGGCGGGACCTGCGGCTGACGGAGCTCACAGACAGCTCGAGGACTCATCACAGCAGCTGCTGCCAAACATAGATTGCCAGGAGGAATTTTGACTGTGTCTGTGGGAGCAAATATAATTTTTTTAAAATCTGTTTTCTTTCAGTGTATTTTTTTTTTCCCGGTACTGGGGGCTGAACCCAGCGCCTAGCGCCTGCATGCTTTGCAAGTGCTGGACCACTGAGCTGCACCCCCAGCCCATATTTTTACTTTTTTTTGAGACAGGGTCTTGCTAAATTACTCAGCCTGCCTCTGGTCTCGAACTTGCGATCCTCCCGCCTCTGCCTCCCAAGCCACTGGGATTACAGGCATGCGCTTCATTGTATTTTTAAAATATCAATTTTCACGGCCACCTGATAACAAAAGGCATAGACATTTAGTGTTAAGATGATTGCTTTCAGACAATTTTAGTAAAAGAAAATATGCCTGAGCTTTTACAAGCTCAGTAAAAATGTTTTAATTACTATTTTAATTACTCTTGAAAGAATTTAAAGAAAAAACACTGTGGAGCCTTCTACTCCTCAATTAAGCCTGACCTCGGTGGAAATGGAATCTGAACTTTCTCTCAGCGTGCCAAGGGTTTCATCATGCATGGCAGCTGCAATTAGTGCTGCCCTGTGGATGGCTGGGAAAAGAAATGAGGGTGGGCAGGAGGGAGGAGGAGGAGGAGGGCGGGAGGTTTTGGGGGGGTGTCATTTCAGGGAAATTCACTCAGACGTGGAAAGCCTAGCAAATCTGCCACCCTCACTTTCCCAGGAGTAGGGTTGCTGGGTCCTCTGATTAGCGTATGCTTAACTCCAGAAGAGGGCTGGAATTTAGCTCAGTGGGTAGAGCTCTGCGCTGCAGTCTCTGAGGTCTCGAGTTCAATTCCCAGCTCCACAAAATGGGAGGAGGACATGGAAACCCACTCCCACGGCAATCCCAAAACAGTCAGCCATTGAAAACCCTATGCGGGTCGCTATGAGTCAGACGCAACTCGACAGCACCTAACAACAACAACAACTCTGGAAGAACCTGCAAGCTCTTCCAGTATGGCTGCACCACCCTGCCTTCCCGCTGGAAGGAGAGCTACAGTCCCTCTGCATCCTTTCCGGTCTTGGTGGGGTCAGTATTTCTCATTCTGGTCATTCAAACAGAGTTCCAATTTCCCTTCCTGCTGGCTAACTGCATTGACCATCTGTTCGTACGTTTAATTGCTTTCCGAATATCCTTTCCTGGTGCAGTGCCTGTTAAAGCAGTTGGCCCGTTTTGGGACTAGGTTGTCCTCTTACTGTTGAATCTTCAAGGCTGTTAATGCTGGGAGTGGTAGAACACAGCACATCTGTAATCCCAGCTTCTAGGGAGGCAGAGGCAGTTGGATCACAGGTTTGAGGCCAGAGGCAGCCTGTGCAACTTTGAGATACTTTGGAAATAAAATTAAAAAGTTACCGGGGGGTGCAGCTCAGTGGTAGAAACCTTGCCTAGCATGCACAATGTCCTGGGTTCAACTCCAGTACTTCAAGCAAAATAGACAGATAGATGATAGATAGATGATAGATGATAGATGATAGATAGGAATTCTTTGTATATCCTAGTGCAAGTCTTTTGATGCACATGTGATTTGCAAACATCTTCACCTTTTCTGTGTCTTGTCTTTTCGCTCTCTTAGCAGCACTTTCCAAAGATTAAGTTAAAAAATATCAGTGGCTTTTCCCTTCCGGGGACATGCTCCTATGAATCATGTCTGAGAACTTTCTGTCTAGCCGAAGGTCACAAAGGCATTTTCCCTCTTTTTTTAAAAGGTGTTACAGTTAAGTGTTGTACATTTGTATCCATTTGGGGTTGATATCTGTGTATTTTTTGCCTCTGAACGTCAAATTGCTTCAACACCATTTGCTGAAAAGACTACCGTTTCCTTTTGCATCATCTTCATGCTTTTAGTCAAAAATGATTGGCTTCGCTTGGGTGGCATAGTTTTGGATTCTCTTTCTTCCTCATTGAATTTGCATGTTCATGTCTTCATCAGTACTGCAGTGTCTTGACTACACAGGTTTTACAGTTAAGTCTTAAAATCTGGCAATATGAATCCTCCAATTTTCTTCTTTTTCAACAATGTTTTACTTATTTCTCTGCTTTGCCTTCCCAGGTGAGTTTTAGTGGCAGCTCATCTCTACCTACAAGAACCCTAGATGTGGTTGGGTAGAGCTGCACACCGACCTTCCTGGAATGCCACTTGCACACGCACACCCACGCAGGCGCACACACGCATCCATGTGTCCATCCAGGCATCCATGACCCTCCTGGGAGTGGTGCCCCCAGTCCAGCCTGACCCATCTCCTGGGACGCACGCTGTGGAGCTCCTTGGAGAAGCCCGAGGGACGGCCGTCCTGCTGGGCACAGGTGTGCCGCAGCTGTCCTTTCCTTACCTGGGGGTTCCCACGGGAGGCACGGCGGTCATCTGAGGGCAGACTGGAATACATCCCTGTGGGTGGTTAGTGTGTTCTGGGCTTGGTGCTGTGCAGACCCCAGCTTGTGTTCCAGAGCGACCTCTCTGTGTGTGACATGCCCCACCCCACCGCTACCCGCAACTTAGAAGAGGGCGAGGCTAGGCCAGTCCTGGTGCTGTGGCGTCTCTGGAGGCATGGAGCTACTGGCTCCTCTGAGTGCATCTCCTCAGGAAGCCCCTGAGCTTCCAGTCCAGGTGTCTTACTCATCGGAGGGAGCGTGTCTTCCCAAGGCAGAGGCTGCGGAGGCCGGCTGGACGGAGCAGAGCATCTCATGCAGGCCCAGGAGCTCCGGCTCGTGGGAGCTGACAGGGCTTTGAAAGTCAGGAAGCAGCTGCAGGTGGAACAGCTCTGTTCAGATTTCCACTCAACAAGAGGGTGTGACCCTCCCCTTGGGTGCCCTGACCCCCCAGGTGAGGGCTTCTGTCACCTCACCTGTCCTGGTGCCTCCCTTGGCTTCTCCATCTCCGCGCTCCCTCTTCTCACGTTCTCCACCCCCCCCTCTCTCTCTCTCTGCAGTACTAAGGGTTGAACCCAGGGCCTCTCGCCTGCATGCTCTGCAAGTGCTGGACCACTGAGCTGCACCCCCAGCCCATTTTTTTACTTTTATGAGACAGGGTCTCACTAAATTACACAGACTCCCTCTGGTCTCGAACTTGTGATCCTTCTGCCTCTACCTCCCGAGCCGCTGGGATGACAGGTGTGCGCCACCGCGCCCAGCACACGTTTTCTCTTAACACAGACACCCACTCCTGCCAACGTACTTTCGGCCGCCAGTTTCCGGGTTGACTTCGCCACCCACCTTCTCCACCACGGCGAGGGGCAGATTACGGAGCCGTGATCGTCGCGCACATTCTGCCCGTTCTGACACTAAGGCTCTTCTCCTGCCCATTCTTCCCTCGCCTCAGGTGGCATGCAGCCAGTGTCCCACAGCACCCTGGGCTAAAGCTCGGGTCCCTGAGAAGCAGTGGGGGGTCGGTCAGACCCCAGCCTGGCCAGTGTACACAGGGCGGCCCCTAGGTCTGTATGTTTTACAGGAAGTTACGCAGAGCCGACCTTTGCCTGAAGCCAGAAAGAACCTGCCCAAGACCTGAGGCTGGTCGAGGAAGGGCTGGGTGTTCTTGGACAGCACACAGATGCCCAGAGCAGCCGCCAGGTACCCATGGCACCGAGGGGGGAACCCCCATGGCAGGCCAGGGCCCTAAGCGGGTTCCACATTCGAGTGTAGCCAGGAAGGCCGCATGCCGCGTGCCCTGAGGGGCAGGATTCCCCTCCTGGTCACTTGTGTCTGAGTCCTCCTGGTGGCATTTTCCAGTCAATGGACGTGACGTGTCTGTGGGACGCACACCGGGCAGGCCATCACAGGGCCCTGACGGCACGTGCAGCAGCCGCCTTCCCGCCCCGTGGCCTTGCGATCCAGGGCTTCCCCTCACCAGTACAGCCCTCCTCTCCTCCCTGCGGGGTCGACCAGATGCTGCTTTTGAGTCTGTGCTCGGCCCTTCCTCCCCTCCTCGTCCTCAGTGCTGAAGGGCCTCTGCATCTCCTCCGTCGCCCCCGCCTGAGTCCTTGGGGATTGGTCTCTGGGGATGTGTCCAGCGTGAGCTCTGGCTGTATCTCGTTAGTTTCCATGAGTCACTGCTCCCCTGATCTCCAGACACATGCTAAGGATAAGCACGTGCCCGTCTTACCTTCATCTCCCTGGATCCTTAGCTTGTCTAAGAGTCATCACTGACTCTGCTCCCAGCCGGTTGGCACTGGCCCATTACTTTCTAAGGCAAATGCCTTTACTAGCGGGCTGATCATTCGGTTATCATCTCCTCCTCCTCCTCTTCCTCCTCCTCCTCCTCCACCTCTTCCTCCTCCTCCTCCACCTCCTCCTCCTCCCTCTTCCTTCTCCTCCTTGTTCTTCTTCTCCTTCTCCTTCTTTTCCTCCTCCTCCCCCTCCTCCTCCTCCTCCTCCTCTTTCTTCTTCTTCTTCTTCCTCCTCTTCCTCTTCCTCACCTTCTTCCCCTTCTCCTCCTTTTCCTTCTTCTCCTCCTTCTCCTTCTCCTCCTCCCCCTCCTCCTTCTCCTCCTCCTTCTTCTTGTTTTTTTGCAAATGACACATCTGAAGATGTGAGATTTGTGTGAGCTCCATTCCTGGTCATTGCTGTTGGAGCTCAGACTATGTAACCCACTGAAGCCTCCATTTCTCCATTATAAAATCATCTACCTGGTTAGATTCTTTGTGTTTAATTAAGCAAGGTAATGCTCGGAGAAAAAGAGGAATGTGCGGGTGTGAGTTGCCAGGGAGCGGCTCCATCTGTAGACTGGGGCGAACACCTCCTCGCTCTTGGCGGTGGGAGCCAGAGCTCCCTCTCAGTGCTGGCATAAGAGTCGGTGGCATAAGAACCTCTTCCTAACCCTGCCCACTTCTGCCCCAGACCCCCTGTTAGCAGCTCCCCCACTGTGGCAGGGGACAGAGAGGGCACCCCCGGGGCTGCAGGAGTCAGAGAGTCACTTCCACCTGGGCGAGAGAGGAAGGCTGCCCCCGTGCACCCCTGGACGCTCCCTGCCTTGGCCCCTGGGGGCCTCCTGGGATTCAGGACAATCGGCTCTGGCTCACCTGCCCTCACGGCTCCCTCCAGCCCCGTTCCAGCTGCTTTTTGTTTTTGTTTGGTTTTGTGGTACCTGGGGTTGAACCCAGGGCCTTGCATGTACTTTACAAGTGCTCTACGCCTGGGGTATACCCCCAGCTCATTTTTAATTTTTATTTTGAGTCAGGGTCTCGCTAAGTTACACAGGCTGCCCCTAGCCCCGAACTGGCGATCCTCCTGCCTCCGCCTCCTGAGTCGCTGGGATGACAGGTATGAGCCGTGGCGCCTGACTCCTGCTGCTTTTTGGTAGCAGGTTTTCCTGACTGCCGAGGGGAGCCCACGTGGTCCTACACACGCTACACGATTTATTACCACAGCCCACTCTTCCTGTGCCTGTCTTCGCCCCGTCTGCACTCCTGGTCTATAGCTACTGTCTTTCCAATGTGTCTCTAGCCTACATTCAGCCTATGCATAACCTATATTTAGTCCCGACCCCATCCACACGCAGCCCTTGCTAGGCTGCAGCTAGTCTATACCCAGTCTGTGTGTACTCTCTGTGCAGTCTACACCTACACGATCCAGGCAGTATCTAGTCAGCAGCCTACACCTCTCTACCTTTAGTCTACACCTAGGCAATCCACTCCCAAGGCAATCCTGAAACCATCAGCCATTGAAAACCCTATGAGGGTCTGACTGTGCGTCTTCTGATACCACTCGATGGCACCTAACACAAGCCTGTCTTTAGTCCGCTTCCATCCATCCCCAGGCTACACCCCAACTACATCTACCTAATCTCTACGTTAGAGCCGCGTCTTGTTCACAGATCTCCAGAGCCCAGCGCGGAGGCTGGCGGCCAGCAGGTGCTGAGGAAGCATTTGCCAGACAAGTGAAGATAGAGCCACCCGGACCGCAGGCCCTCCTCACCTGGGGCACACTTGTTGCCTGTCACTCCATGGAGGTTCCTACCCACCGACTCACACTGCCAGCACCGAGAGGGAGGAGCTGGGGCGCCCATCGGAGCTCTGGCTCCCACCGCCAAGAGCGAGGAGGTGTTCACCCCGGTCTACAGATGGAGCCGCTCCCTGGCAGCTCACACACTCACATTCCTCTTTCTCCATGAGCATTACCTTGCTTAATTAAACAAAAGGAATCTAACGAGGCAGATGATTTTATAATGGAAAAATCGAGGCTTCTGTGGGTTCCGTACTCTGAGCTCCAACAGCCATGACCAGGAATGGAGCTCACACAAATCTCACATCTTCAGATGTGTCGTTTGCAAAAAAAGAAGAAGGAGAAGGAGAAGAAGGAGAAGAGGAGGAGGAGGAGAAGAAAGAGAAGAGGAGGAGGAGAAGGAGGAGGAAGAGGAGGAGGAGGGGGGGAGGAAGGAGAAGGAGAAGGAGAAGGAGAAGAAGGAGAAGGAGAAGAAGAAGAAGAAGAAGAAGAAGAAGAAGAAGAAGAAGAAGAAGAAGAAGAAGTCGTCGTCGTCGTCGACTGTATGATCAGCCCACTAGTAAAGGCATCTAGCTTAAAAAGTAATGGGCCTTTGCCAACGGGCTGGGAGCAGAGTCACTAATGACTCTTAGACAAGCTAAGGATCCCAGGAGATGAAGGTAAGACGTGCTTATCCTAACCATCTGTCTGGAGATCAGGAGAGCAGTGACTCATGGTAACCAAGGAGATACAGCCAGAGCTCACGCTGGACACATCCCCAGAGACCAATCCCCACGGACTCAGGTGGGGCCGACGGAGGAGATGCAGAGGCCCTTCAGTGGTGAGGACAAGGAGGGGAAGAAGGGCGGAGCACAGACACAAAAGCAGGAAAGGTGTGTGTGGGAGGCTGTGGGAATTCAGCCTCAGAGGAAGGCGCTGCGGGGACAGCGGGGAGCTGGATGAGCAGGAATCCGGCCCAGGTGCACAGCCTCCTAGGAATGATGTTGGCGTCTCTTGGCGGGACTCGGGCCTGTAATTGCAGGATGCTCTGGGTTGGACTGGGGTGCTGTCATAACCTCACCACCTTCGATCGGGTACACGAAGGGAATGCGAGCTCCAGCACTGGCCCTCCGTCCCGGAAGACGCAAGGTGTCCTACTACTAAGGACCACCTGTGGGGTTGGGGGAGGGTCTCTAAGCCAGAATGAGGCTGTGCAGAAACAAGAAGCAGAACTCAGCACTCGGCCTGTACAGGCACCGTGAGACCCACACCTCCTGCCATCTCCCAGCCAACATGCAAAGCAGCTTTACAAACGGAGAAATAGAAGGTCTGGAAAGAGGACGCAACCTGGCAGAGGCTGCAGAGCCAATACCTGGCCGCCGGGACTGCGTTTGGCGTGATGAGAAGCGCGTCTCAGACGTTCAATTCCCAAGGACGTGTGGTTTTGTCCTTCCCATCTGACCAACGTCCAAGGAGGAAAGCAGGTCAATGGATGGTTTGGGCAGAGCGTGCGAAGAGCCGGCTGTGATGAAAGGTGGACACTGAGTTACTCTAAACGTGGCGAAATGGACAGAAGAGGGTTTGAACCGTGGGCCTGGCAGCCCTCCTTTGTGGCAGAGCTGAGCGCACCAAGGTGTGGGAGGAGGTGACTGAGAGCCCACGGCCTGGGCTGGGACCTCCCTGGACACCGCGTGCCCGGCTCTCCCCGGCACACGTGCTGACCGACTGCCAGCACCACCTGCGGGCTCCCCCTCCCCCTCACATACACTGAGTCACAGTTATAAGAAAAGGCGACCAGCGGTCTCCCCTGAGGTAATTTCTGGTGCGGCAGTTTTTAAGGAACATAAACAGGAATGTTTTCCAGGAACTTCCTCCAGAGCAGCTGCGAGCGAGCGAGGCACCCGCAAGGCTCAGCGTGTGCATCTTGGCTTGTTGGCTTAGTGAGGAAAAAACAAGAAAATCAGCCTGTGTGCCAGGAAGGGTGTGGGTGATCGAGGAAGCACGGGACAATGATGTCAGGGGTTACTCACGTTAGGCATTTTAACCACGGGTTAATAGTCATTAGACAGAGATTTGGTTTTGGTAGAAGCACATTGAAAATAAACTTTTATGCAATACTTAAGATTCCATTAATGTCAGAAGAAAGAAATGCAGTAAAGGCCAGAAGTCTTCTGTCCCTTACCTTCCCTGTACCTCCGTAATGGAAAAGCCACACCCGTCATGGCCAGTACTTCAACACTCATCTCAAGGGAGGAGCCAGCACCGAGCAGTTCCTTCCCGCCTTGGTGACAACCCAGCAACAAGGACGCTGCTCCTGAGATATGGCTTCCTGGCAGTGGCGAACTGTGATGGAAAAAAGCCACTCTCAGGGCTGCTTGTGAGGTTGAGCAGACTTTTTTAAGGACATAATAGAGAGGTCAAGGGAGAAGGTGCTGGCGCTTTTCTGTCTCTGCCTCCCTTCTCTGCAGTCCCGGCTGTGTTTGAGCAAAGAAAGCCAGACGCTGCACTAGCAGATGGAGCCTGAATTATTTTTAATAAATCCCACACACATTAAAACAGTCACCACGGGGGCTTCAGCAACCTCCCAGATTCAAGCAGCCACCTAGAAGTGCCTCCAGGTCTGGGGCTGGTGACTGTTACTCTAAACACAGGTAAGAGCAAACCTGAAGTGGGAAGGTTTCAAGCAAAATGCGAAACACTCCATGCCTGTAAAGCCCAGAGTGCAGGGGCTGCTTGGAGCCTTTGTCATAGTTGCTAGGGCTTTGTGTTAAAGAACTTGGAATGGCGAAGTCCTGGGGCAGGCAGCTGAGCCAAGGCGCCCTTCGGAACTGTTCAGCCACACCCGTACTCCTCACTTCGTTCACTGCGATCCTGAAAACCTGAAGATGAAGTGGAATCGACATCTATTTATTGTTGTTGTTGTTAAGTGCCACTGAGTCAAGTCGGACTCATAGCGACCCTATGTACGGCAATCGAAACACTTCCCGATTCTGTGCCGGGCACACGATCTTATTTGTGCTTAAGCCCATGGAAATCTATTCAGATTATACAAAAGTCCTGTATTTTACCTGTTACCCTAGAAAAAGTAGTTGGCGTCTAAACGTAATGCTTGAAGGCTACGAAAGTGAGGTTTATGAACTTGTGTGAGTGAAGCCCCTCACCAGGTGTGGCCCAGGTCTGAGAGAGGGGGCTCACCACTGAAACGCAGCAGAGAACCCCGCAAACCCCTCCTACAGGCCCACAGCAAGGCGTTTCACGGAAGCAGCTCAAGCTTCTCATTCCATGAGGTTAACACTTAAATTTCCCCCTAACGCTTTGCTTTTCCTTTTTGAGAATTATATAAACACTGTATGATTTTGTCCCCAGGCTCTATCAAGATTCTGTCAAATCCTCCTGTTTTCTTCAGAGGGGCAGCCCTTCCCACCCAGACTAAAGCACAGAGGATGCCAAAGGGGTCATCCATGTTCACAGAACCCCGGGCTGCTGCAAAGTGGCACAAAAGCACAGGCGTGTAGGAAATGCCTCTCGCCAGCATCCTGTGACCACCCTGATCAGTGCTTTTGGGAAGGCAGCTGGGCCACCATGGATTCCACAGGAGTGTCGCTGCACTGAACCTCTTTTCCTGACACACGGACATCTCTGATCACACCATGAAATTGGGAGATTTTCCCGGGAGCTCAACTCCCACCTGAGATTTAGAAAAGCAATGTCCATCTGGCTAACAAACGCTCGTTACCCAAGGAGTGGAGTCATTTTAACTCACTCACAGGGCACTCGATGACTAGTGTCCTCGGGCATCTGTCTAGCACCTGCTCCCTTCCTTCGTCTTGTTTTGATGTCACCTGGTGGACGAGTTATTATTTGTGTCAAGGTAAAACACAGGAAGGGCTGGGATGTAGCTCAGTTGGTAGAGCGCTGCAGTCTCTGAGGTCCCGAGTTCAATTTCCAGTACCGCATAAATGGGAGAAGGGCCTGGCAATCCACTCCCAAGGCAATCCTGAAACAGTCAGCCATTGAAAACCCTATGAGGGTCGCTATGAGTCGGACATGACTCGATGGCACCTAACAACAACAACAAAACACAGGAAGGCGTTCTCCACTTGACAATGTGGCCCTTTTATTCAAACTGAAAGGTATCATTACAAAGTGCAAACATCTCTTTGGTAATCAACTGGATACAATGAACATAAAAGCAGCGTGTGGCTGCTGGCAACAGACGCGTAAATAAATATGTACATCTGCTTCACGTGCTAGCAATCCCCGCACAGGGGCTGCTCGGAGTTCGTCTGGGCCCTGATGGTTGTCCTCGTTCTGTGGACACAGTCAGTCGCGATTCTGCAGACATCTTGGTTTACAGAGCTCAATATGAATCATAGTTGGCAACCCTCTTGGTTTAGAGACTGAAAACCCTTGGTATTTTCCCAGGCCACTGGCTGCACCTGTGCGCTGCCCTGCGAGATACACACCCCTCCAAAGCACACGGGAGAGCGGAGCACCCCGGAACGTGGGTGGTCGTCATTTCCATACCTGAGCAGGTATACAGCCGTCAGACTTCAGACAAACACATCTGGCTGCTGCTCTACAGTCTTGTTCTAAGATCTGATCACTACATTTTCCTTAACAGTCCCAAAGTGGCCCGCCCCAGGAAACACCAGCTAGCTTCTGTGGGTGACCTAGCATGAGGGTACGACACAAGACCCATTTTGATACTTGCCATGCGGTGACTGCGCCATGAACCGCCATGGCGGGAAGGCCACCTGTGTCTGTGGCGCTCGGTGGTCTTGCACGTAAAGGCGTCAAAGTCTCTCTCTGGGAAACCACACGTGGCCCGTGGATCACACACAAATCGTGCGGACTTTTCAGGGCCAGATGTGTCAGATGCTACCAGAAACTTGGCCTCTCCCCACTCCGCAAACGGTCTCCCTAAGTGACCCATCTGGCACTCTCCACCTGGCAGAGGGTCTTCCTCCTCAGCCCCAGGGCCAGGCAGTCCCTCCACTGGCACTGCTGGGCCCAAGATGCCTGGAAAACAGCACTCGGGAAATAAACGTGTGCTGAGAAAAACTTGTTTGAACAGGGGAACAGCCCTCAGAGTAGAGATCACTTGTTCTTGAGAAGAAAATGGAAGGCTTTGGTCAATTAAAGAGAGAGATCATGAGGTATGACAGCTGCTTTTCATTGAATTACATAAAAAATTTGCACAGTAGAAATGATTTTCCTGCCATACCTGACAGGCAACGTTTTGTGAAGCATCATGCATCTGAAAAGTACACAGGAGGTATAGGGATTCTTTTTCATCCCTGTTCTTTCTTTACAGCATCCACACCACGTGAAGTCAGAGAACCCCACCCGCTAGTCGCACCTGCCAGCTGCCCGTTGCTGGGATCTGGATTGCAGCTCTTTCTGTGCACTGCAGTCTGATCAGGAGCATGACCAAGACTGTGGAGACCACTCTGCCGATGAGGGAGGCCACTCAGGAGGGTGTCAGGCATGACGGGAGCAAAGGATTTCACGTTCGGTTCATAGCAAGGCAGTGTGTCCACGTGGTGGGAGTGGAAACAAGGGTTTCTAAAGGTGGCTTAACAGTGTGGCAATCGTGTGTGGGAGACGGTGAAAGAGTCCCACGGTGCCTGACTGCTCCATCCCATGGTTAGACGCTGACAGGAGAGACGTGTTAGAGACCCCAAGGGGGAAGGTGGCAGACAAGAGGGAGCAGGCCCACGCGGGACCCACATGAGGATGGTGGCCCGAGATGCTCTCCTAGCAGATTCCATTCTGTTAGCTGGACTTTCCTTTTAAACCTAGCCTTTGGTGACCCAGATTCCAACTGCCTCCTTCTGGTGGCTTCCTGACACGCTGGCGTCTGGGGACCACGCCTGGCTGAACAAAGCTCCTGGTCTCAGAACCAGGCAGAGAGGACCTGCACAGGAATCCTGCCTTATTTACAAAGAAACGGCATTATGAGGCAGAATCAATTAGGAGCCTAAATGATTTAACTGTGCGATTTAATAGTAGCACCAATTTTTCATTTTTAAAGAGTTAAATAAAAACCTGAGAAGTCCAACATGACGTGAGGGCGAAAGTCAGCACCCCTACTGTCTGCTCCGTTTCGGTACGTGAACCACCAACGTGGCGGCGTAGCTGAGGTGCTGAAAGGACCGGGTCTGGAGTTTGTCTTTGGTCTGCAGCTCCCTGGACTGCCATCTGGTCACACGAGGTCCCTGCAGACCAGCTCTGAGGAGCTCTGCGTGGGCCCCTAGGGTTTCTCCTCCGTGGTTTCCTTCAAGCAGACAGGACAGCAGGCCCCTTCCACTCTCACAGGCACAGGGCAGGCTGCAGGCTGGCAGGCCTCCACGAAGCAGGTGACCTGCCCATCCTGGAGGAGGGACACAGGTACGTGTCATTCTGGGGCTCCCACCTGCCGGCCCCCGGGCACCAGTCTCACCAAGCCTGTCCCTTGCCAGCATGAGGTACCTCCGCTCAGCCCTCCTCCTCGCTGTCCTGCCTGCTGGCTCTGCCTGCTGCCAGCACCAACAGATCCTCCTCACGGCCACCTGCCAACTTCCTCTCATGGATGGACTGTGCCCCTCTCTGTAACCAACACTGCAGGCCAGGGCTGGACAGAGCCAGTTGGGCAGGCAGGTGCTTAGCCACCTGCTCTGGGTCTGGGGGAGTCTGAGCTGATAGAGTGGCAGGTTCCATGGTAGGCATGGCCCGCGTGGCCACCGGAAGGGGAAGCCAGTTCACGTGAGCCTTCCCCTGCCCTCAGGGGCCACCGCTCTCTGCAGGTCGGCTGGTACTGGAGTTGGGCCGTGTGCATACCCCCAGTGGGGCCAACCGGCACCGAGAGGGGGCCTTGGGCAGAGCTCAGGAGGAGCCTGGCCAAGACACATGGGCACCCTACCCCCATGTGGGACCCACAGCTGGAGACAGACCCTGTACTCACTTTGCACTCGCAAACGGTGCAAGTGTCTCTTTTCCACTTCGCGCTGTTGGCACGAGACTCGCCGTCGGCATCCACACACTCCGTGGTGCTGAGCCGAGCTTCCAGGTTGTTTATCTGCAGCAAGGCACAAAACAGCCCTGGTTACACGACAGCTCCGACTTAAGACATTCCTGCCCTTGAAATGAGCCCTTGGGATGAACTATGGCCAAGATACGTCTTTCTGAAGAACTCTGATGGAATTTTGAATTTACTGGTTAATGAGATGATGGCCGTCCAAGAACACCAGGACCAGATGATCCAGCACTGCAATCTGAGGCTGGAGGAGCATGAACCATAAAGGGTGGTTACAAAGACAGACAGAAGGATCTCAGAAGCAAATACTTACTCCCATGAGTGATGAGACAAATACCTTGCACTTAGAGCTTCAAAGCAGTGAAGGATGATGACTAGCCATTCCCAAGGAGTAACTGACCAGGACTGCTCATCCTCAGGATCAAACCATCCTTAACCACAGAACACAGTCTTTCCCGGGCAGTGCAGTATTGCAGAATACAGGCTACCATTTCCACCTCCTCACAGCCAGAGGTGGCCATTGGAGTCTCACAGGGTGCAATCAAGTAGCAAAGGTCACCTGGAGGACACTGTGCAGGGCACCAGCCCTACATGCTGGCATGTGTCCTGCTGCAGGTGCAGACAGGATGAGGGGAGCTGGAGGCTGCTGCCAGCCACACAGAGCACCGAGAAGCTCAGGTCCCTCCCTGCGGAGCCAAAGCCCTGCGCGCTGAGATTCAGAGTCACCTGCACCTCAACGACTCCATCCTTATTATGGGTTCTGTCATTTGTAACAGAGCCTAAACTAATTGTTAATCAGTCTAGAAAGAACATAACTTCCCAATTCTTGGAATAAACCTTCTTAGAAGCCACGTTCAGCTGATTCCTGCCACTGCCCGTCAGGCGTGAACACAGTCTCTATCCTATACCAGACTGCAGCATCTCACTCACATAAACACCACGATGCCCCATCACCTCAATCACTGGATTTAGGAAGACTATGTACCAGATAGCCTGCAGCTGTAGCCCTGTGGCATCCAATCCTGTCAGATCTCAGAAGCTAAGCAGGATCAGCCCTGGTTAGTACTTGGATGGGAGACCCTCTGGGAACACCAGGTGCTGCAGGCTTGGGAGACGGACCCAGGAACCCCCTCCCAAAAATCAATCCGCCATTGAAAACTCTATGAACAGCAGAGAAGCACTGACAATAGTGTTACGCCTGTTGTACATAGGGTCACTGAGTCGGACACTGACTCGACAGCATCTAACAACAAGATGTACCCGATGGCCTGCCACCTAAAGTTTAGTTAACCAAAGAGCTATTTGCTTTGCAAAGTGCCCCGATATGGCTTCTAAATGAAAACTTTTCTGCATAAATTCATTAGCACAGTTTATACTGTAGCCAGCAAATCTCAGAACTTTCTAGGTGAAACCATGAAAAGCAGAGGGAGGGTCCCTGTGCCCTCAGGGGGATAGGATTGCTCATGGGGGCAGCTGGACCTGTCTGCCCTTCAGGGCCCTGGGCACCTGTGGCTGACCTGCTTTGATTCAAAGCCCAGAGATACAACAGTAAAGCAGGGCTGTGTCTGTGCGGTGCCAGGGAAAGTGGGCACCTCTGCAGGAGCTGGGCCAGGCAAGGACAACAGGGAAAGTCCCCAAACCAGCCACAGCCTCCCATGGGCCCCAGGATCCCTGCACCTGCCACCACTGCAAGGTCTGCCTGAGTCAGTCTCAGCTCTTCTCTGGCCTGGCGCTGGCACAGAGCCAGCCCTGAGCAGGGCATCGACACACTGACCACCCTGGTGACAACAGGGCTAGCCACGCCTAGCACTCAGCAGGCAGAGGCAGGGGGCCCTGTGCCCTCCAGAGAGGCTGGAATCGGGGCTTGACAGGAGCCGTAGCCCATGCAGCTAGAGGGCAGCTTGGCCCACAATGGATACAACCAAAGTCATTGCCAAACCTTGGAGCCTCCGAGTGGGAACAGAGCTGTACGCCCAAATTCCAAGAACCAGGGACCAGCACCACGCCACCTCCTGGCTCCCTCTCCACACCACCATCAGGTGCACACACGTCTCTGTCACCACCGTTGCATGCCCTTCTCCTTGAGCGGCCTGAGAATTTGTCTTTTGAGTAGGACAACACTGATGATGGCACATGGGGACCGGAGGAGGCAGAGGCAGGTACCTCGGGCAGAGGGAGGGACTCAGCCGCAGAACCTCAGCCAGGAGGGCCATGTGGATGCCCCTGCTCTGCACAGTCTCCACAGCACAGCACCTGACTGAGCGTGCAGTGTGTTGACCTTGATTCACCTTCACCACCTGCTGGCTGGGAGCAATCTCTTCAAAGTTACTCCTGGGAGCCGGGGCGGTGGCACACGCCTGTAATCCCAGCAGCTTGGGAGGCAGAGGCAGGAGGATCGCAAGTTCGAGACCAGACGCAGTCTGAGTAACTTAGCGAGACCCTGTCTCAGAAAGTGGAAAAATGGGCTGGGGGTGCAGCTCAGTGGTCCAGCACTTGCAGAGCATGCAGACGCGAGGCCCTGGGTTCAACCCCCAGTACTGCAAAAAATAAGTAAATAAATAAATGAATAAATAAAAATAAATAAATTAGAAAAAAAAAGTTACTCCTGGAAGTGGTTCTGGAACAGGATCCAAGTTTGCCTTCTGCCACATTGCCTGCACCTGAGGTTTTGGGGACACTGCGTCTATGCAGGCCACGTTCCCTCTGCAGCATCGCCTGGCTGGCCACCCTGCAGCCGGAGATGGGGTCCCCACCACCCAGAGCCTGCAGGCCACAGGGTGCCCTGAGGATGATGGGCTTGTGCAGCCCCGCCAGAAGGGAGCTGAAGCTGGAGCAAAGCAAGTTGCATAGCCACAGGCCCTGTGCAGGAGCGACCCCCAGCCATCCAGGGATGGAAGCTTCCAGAGGCCAAGGAGGCAGGAGCGCACTGTCAGCAGACACATGGAGGGGACTGGAGAGCGAGACCTAGGTGCCCACCTGCTTCCTGAGGTCTGTGATGGTCTTCTGCATTTCCAGGACAAATTCCTTGAAGTCGTTCGCCACCGGGCCTTCCAAGCGCTCATCAGGGGCCGAGGTGGCGTTGCCGAGGCGCCTGCTGTGTTTCACGCTGGGGAGGAGGAGAAGCAACGACACATCAGGCCACAGGCAGGCACAGAGACCGGCCCGCCGCTGCCGGGGCCCCTGTGACGCACCTCAGCGTGCTCCAGGACCTCGCTCTCGCGGTGGGCTTGTCCTCCCGAGAGCTGAACTCCAGAGACCGCCTGCCTCGGAAGTGAGACGAGAAGGCGTTGAACTGGCCCCTGGTCCTGCAGTCTAGCGGGGAGGCAGAAGAGGGCGCGTGACCACCCCTGGCCCAAAGCCAAGGAGTGCGCGAGCTGTCAGAGGGAAACTCGCCCCTGCGTGTGTCTAAGATACCAACCGGGACCCTCGTGGCACCTTCAGGTGCACGAGACGCTCTCCCGTTCTGGGGTCCTGGCTCTGCACAGTCCACTCTTGCCCAGCCCCTCCAATGGCCACGAGCAGGGCCCCCAAGGACAGCCCACCTCACGGGTGCCACCCAAATGCCCACCATGCCACTGTGTCATCTGAACACTTCTCTGTCCACACAGCCGGCCCAGGGGGGCCAGGGAACCTGTCCTGCAGTGTGCGCTCCTGTCCTGGGTCCTGCAGCCCCAGCCAGGGGGCCTGGATCCCTTCACAGCCGAGTCCTTTGCCTCGAACCCCAGTCTAGGTGCTGCCTCTTCCCATCAGGACTTGCTGCACCCCAGGCCTGGCCTGAGCATTTTGAAGTGGGGTACTGACAAATCTCACTCTCCACCCCCTGCCAGGGGCCACCCTGCAGCTTTATAAGCACCCCGCACGCCTCCAACAAGCTGAGGGAGACCCAAGCCCCACCTAGTAGGGCTGAGGCCTCTCCTAAGCCCCGGGTGGGGCTGCGTCTCACCTGCGCCCAGGTGAGGGAGGGGCCTGCGGTGCCTCCCCAGGGCCCTGTCCAGGTCATCCACCAGTGCCATCGAGATCTACGTGTCTCCTGTCTCCCACTCTCCTACAAATGGCCTCTCTGAGACGAAGGCAAAGGCCAAGCAGGGCCTTTTCAAAACCCCAAAGCCTCACGGTTCCAAGGGCAGAAACGGCAGCAGACGGGAGCAAACGAGGGACAACCCAGGCCTATGGCTGGCTCGCCTGTCTGGCCGGCAGCCCCGTTCTCAGCCAGATCCCGTGTCTGCGGCGGGACAGGGAAGAGCGACTGTTCTTCAAGACATAGTCCAGGCCCTACGTCTGCCAATAAACAATTCCCCTAAATGGCCTATGGTTCATTTCAGCAGCTAATCATGTGGCCTTCCAGTCAAGCCTCGAAGGCCAGATGCCCCCATACTGTGCCCTGGCCAACCTTTACAGAGCAGAGGGAGTTTTCCCATATGGCTCCAGGAACACAACCTGGATCCACGGCCGCCTGGACCCCTCACGGCCGCGTCCCCCGCCTCGAAACCCAGTCCAGGTGGTGCGTCTTCCCAGCAGGCCTTGCTGCACCCGAGGCCTGGCCTGAGCATTTTGAGTTGGGGTGAGGACAAATCTCACTCGCCACCCCTTGGCCGCAAACCATGCAGATTTGGGGGAGGCCTTGCAGAGTCATGAATGGAGCCCTGGAGTGTGGGAGGGTGGGCCCTGGCAGGGGCCCTCTGAGGGCCAGGGCCTCTGTCCTGCTGGGAAGGCCTGTGCTCTCCCACGTGCAGGCGACAGCGGGGATGCAGCACTCTGTACCCCTGTCTCAGCAGGAAGGCCTGACCCCCCGGCTCCAGGGGAGCCCCCTCCTGCTCTTACTGGTGGATGCTCACATCAGGTGTTCACTGTGTAAGTGCACCTGACCTGGGAAGCCCCTGTGAAGGTGGGTGCAAGCAAAAGACAAAGCGTCCCGGCCCTAAGCCCCCTGCACCTGCTGTGGGAAAGCACGTATCCCCATGCGTGGAACACTCCCGGGCCCAGGGGCCTGGCCAGGCCTGGCAAAGGACTCACTGGAAAGGAGAAAGTGGGAGCCAGGTGTGCGTGGTGGAGGCTGAGGAAGGAGGATCTGAGTTCCAGCCCAGCCTGGGCTATACAGTGGGTCGTGTCTCAAAAAAGAAAAAGGCCAGGCGCAGGGGCGCACGCCTGTAATCCCAGCGACTCGGGAGGTGGAGGCAGGAGGATCGCAAGTTTGAGACCAGAGGCAGTCTGCGTAACTTAGCAAGACCCTGTCTCAAAAAGTGAAAAAAATGGGCTGAGGGTGCAGCTCAGTGGTCCAGCACTTGCAGAGCATGCAGGCGTGAGATCCTGAGTTCAACCCCCAGTACCACAAAAATTAAAAAAAAAAAACGGACTGTGGTAGAGCATTGGCAAAGTATGCACAAGACTGTAGGTCCAAACCCCTGGCACCATACATAAATACAAAAAGGAAAATTTGAGAATCGTTCTTGTTCAGAAGAGGCTGAAGGACGTGTGACTGAAATGCAAGTTATGACGCTGGGCGGAATCCAGCATTAGGCCATACACTAATATAAAGGTCATTGCTGGAACAAAGGACAGAATTCGAGTAAAATCAAGAAATTAGACAATGTCTTATTCATGTTAAATTTCCTAATTTTGATCATACTTAACTAAACTATGGGGTTGGGATTTAACTCAGTTGGTAGAGCACTGCTCTGCAGTCTGAGGTCCCGAGTTCGATGCCCAGCACCACAAAATGGGAGAAGGGCCTGGCAATCCACTCCCAAGGCAATCCCGGAACAGTCAGCCATTGAAAACCCTATGAGGGTCGCTGTGATTTGGACTCGACGGCACCTACCACCAACAACAACTAAATTATTTAAGAGCAAGGTGGCACAGATCTGCAACTTGCTGGGCTACCTTAGAAAAACATACACATTTTCTTTGTACACCCAGACACTCACACACACACACACACACACACACACACACACACACACACACACACAGAGACACAGAGTGGGAATACATGGCTAAACGCTAATAACTGCTGACTCTGGGTGAGGAGCAGGAGTCTGTGTAGCACTTCAGTGCCCATCACGTGATTCTGAATTGTGAGGGCGTGTCAGTGTGTGCGCGTATGTGCCTGTGCGTGTGCCTATGAAGGCTGTGCACGTGTGTGCAGGTGTGTGCTCTTCCCCAAGACACATCAGTCCCTAGGAAGAGGCCATAATTCCTACCTCTGGTCAAAAGAGATGAACACTGGGCCTCCCCGGGAGCCACAGCTCAGGACTCTGAGGACCGTGGGGGCCTGGCTCAGCGTCCGCGTGGCCTGGTGCAGCCCAGGAACTGTGCTTGTGAAAGGAAACAGCAACTGACATAGGGGTCAGTCAATCTTCAGCTATTTTTCTGCTATATTTTAGAAATAGCTTTTGGGCTGAAATAAAAACCAATAAGCTTCCGAGGCTTGCTTTAAGCTCTGTCAATCTGGGGCAAAGTTTCTGGAAGAAATCGTGGGCCACGGCTGCAGAGTGGGCACCTCTGCAGTCACAGCCCGTGAAGGCCTCCTACCAGGACAGCGGGGGACAAGGCCTGCCCAAGAGAAGCCTGCCAGGACTGTGCATTTTCTGGGCAAAAGAGCAGAAACCCTGGCTTCATTCCGTCTTAAGCAGCTAAAGGAAGCCTGGTAAAACTACCAGAAAATGGAGTTTTCACAACTGAGGATAAGAGAAATTGGTTTTCTCACGGTTTTCAAGGGAACAGTTTTCTGCAAACACAGAATGAAATTCTCTGCCATGCTTGTGGGAAAGCCTTTAAACTGGGTAAACCAGGAAGAATATAAAACAAAAACAAGCGAACACCAGACACATGTCCAGCAGGTGTAATAGCATTCACATGTATTCTACCATATGTATGCATACATGTTTATGTATATAAACACACACAAAGAAGACTGAGCACAAATGCAGATGTGTGTGCGCACATACACACACACACACACCCCTTCCCTCTTGGTTGTTATTGGTAGGTGCTGTTGAGTTGGTATCCAACTCATAGAGACCCTGAGGACAATAGGCGAAACACTATTGTCAGTGCTTCTCTGCTGTTCATAGGGTTTTCAATGGCAGATTCATTTCTGGGAGTGGGTTGCCGGGTGCTTCTCCCACCTTCCCTCTTGTTGTTGTTGTTAGGTGCCATCGAGTCTGACTCATAGCAACCCTCATAGGGTTTTCAATGGCTGACTGTTTCGGGATTGCCTTGGGAGTGGGTTGCTACATCCTTCTCCCATTTTTGCGGTGCTGAGAATTGAACTTGGGACCTCAGAGACTGCAGTGCAGCGCTCTACCAACTGAGCTAAATCCCAGCCCCCCTTCCCTCTTAGAAGATGTTAAAAACAGCTCTAATAGTCAGCCCAGGTTTCGGTAACATCCTGGACAACGACTTCACGAAAAAAGGAAGGCGAGAAAGTTGCTCCAGTGTCTGAACCGAGAGCCCCTTTTCCTCACCCACAAAGCACCCACCTTCTCCAGGGCTCCGAGGAGCAGGGAGGGTGGGCCGGGCTGCTCCCTGCCTGCTGTGTGAGCAGGTGGCCCTTTCCTCCTGAGCCCTCACTTCACCACAAACAGAAGGCCACATGCTCTGGGTTCCACACACGCCCCAGCTTTAATATCTGCGGGACTCTGATCATAGTTTGAATAAAGCCAAAATTGTGCTCAAATTAGAAACTGGAGACCGAGGTTAACCATGGAGGGCTTTAAGAATGCAAAGGAGGAACAACACTGGGAGGGCAGGCTGCTGGAGCAGCAGGCAGCTGCCCTCTGGGCGACAAGGGCCAGGCACAGCAAGGAAAGGCCATCCCCTGTGGATGGGCCGGCCCCGGGCAGTCCTCTTTATGGGGTCTCCAAATCCCACAGCCCCACAGATCAGTTCTTAACTCTGCAAAGACACATTGCAACTCCTTCCTCTGGTCATTTCCATTACTGTAGCCATCTGGAACAGTCAGCACAAACTTTGTCAAAGGGCGTTCGATCTATTTGATCAGAGTCTCTAAGGCTTCTTTTTGGATTTTCTCTGTGGATGTGGCTACACAGACAACATACAGCATGTGTTTTAGATGTATGCTAGATTTTGAAGAAAAATTCGGTGCACACCTTGCTAGCGTTTTGCTTTCTCTTTTTCTTTTTTCTTTACTTTTCTTTCTTTTTTTTTTTTTTTTTGCGGTACTGGGGGTTGAACCCAGGGCCTCACGCCTGCATGCTCTGCAAGTGCTGGACCACTGAGCTGCACCCCAGCCCATATTTTTACTTTTGTGAGACAGGGCCTCACTAAGTTACGCAGACTGCCTCTGGTTTCGAACTTGCGATCCTCCTGCCTCCACCTCCCAAGCCACTGGGCTTTCCATTTCTTTAACGTGGCATTTCAGTTGCTGTGACTATATGGGAGGCATCAAAGATTATAGCGGATGACATCTTAGCACATACCCTTTGTGGTGGTGCTGCTGTTAACAAACCAGCTGAAAAATGCGGCTTCTGCAGCCATGCGCAGTGCATCATGTCTCAGGGTAACAGAGATTGCGCTGGCTCACACGCTCTTTGTCAGCGTTTCTAGCATACGCCTCTCCCCGGGCAGAGCAGTCCACGGTCTGCTGTACCCACGGCCCTGGGTCTCCCGGTGGCATAGAGAGGCCACGCTCCAGGTGCAAGGCTATTATCTGTACAACGCCGAGACTGTGCAAGGCCAGTCAGAGCTGTGCCCTGTGGCTCTGAGAGTCGACCATGTAGACACAGCCCAGGTCATCCCACTTTCCGGGGCCACCTCCCCTCCACACGCGCACTCAGCACCCGCGTAAGAGCGCCGCGCCACGTACCCTCGCAGCAGTCCTGCCACACCCGTAGGTCTACCCTGGGGACGTCCTCGCAGCTGCTGTAGCCGTGCGGGAACTCCGCCACGCGGAACACGTCCTGCTGCACACGCGTGATGTTGTCTGAGTTGTCACACAGGATCCTGGCCAGTGATGTCTGCTTGATCTGCGTCAGCTGGGCGGGGGAGAACACCCCGGGGTTTTCGTACCACAACCTGCATCCCAGGAGCCAGGGCAGGGCGAGGGGCAGACAGGACACCACAGGTCAGAGGCAGCCAGGCTCGAACGCCCACCCAATAGCTCAGACGCGCGGCTCCCACTGCCGCAGTTAAAATGTAATGCAGATACCACTCAGAGGGAGCCAGGCTTGAACGCCCACCCAACTGTTCAGACGCCGCGGCAGCAGTTAAAATGTAACACAGACACCGCTCATCTTCACCCAAACAGCAAGCAAGAGGCAAAAAACCTCTGCCATACAAGAGACAGCAGCAGGAAGGAAGACAGGTGCCTTAAAGAGAACAGGGTCATGGCAGGGAGCTACCCACTAAATCACTCAGCGCAGGTGGGGCCGCCTTTCCCATTTGTTAAACCAGTGACATTGGTCAGTGTAGTTGCAAAAGAGGGTCTGGCCAGAGGCTCCAGTCCTCGAAGGCCCCATTCGCTGTACGGACTGCCTGCTAGGCCGCTGGGGGCCGACATGGCCTCCTTAGGTGCAGGGACCCAACAGCACCTGGGCAAGGTGTGGTCGCCCCCGAGGCTGCGGTGGCAGGCACAGCCACAACGGGCACGAGCTGCTCAGTTCCTTGCAGGGCTACAAGAGGAGGCACCTTTACGCTCAGCCCAGCGGGGCCCTCGCCCACATCCCAAGAAACACGGGGGTACGCAGAGGTTCCCTGGCACGTCTCTGCCTACCTGTCTCCGTCCCGCAGGCGCCGGAACTGTGTGCTAAGCAGGCACATGAGCGTGGGCCCCAGGCGGCTGCCAGGGATGAGGTCTTCCACCATGAGTGCTGGGAACAGGTCAATGTTGAGCGTTGAGCCATACAGCCTGCAAGAAATGAGGGGGAAGTTTAAGTTTACCTAATACAGAGGTGGGCTGGGATTTAGCTCAGTTGGTAGAGCGCTGCACTGCAGTCTCTGAGGTCCCGAGTTCAATTCCCAGCACCGCAAAAATGGGAGAAGGGCCTGGCAATCCACTCCCAAGGCAATCCCGAAACAGTCACCCATTGAAAACCCTATGAGGGTCGCTATGAGGCGGATACCGACTCGATGGCACCTAACAACAACAACAATACAGTTGTAGGGGACAAAATACATAGCAAATAGGAAAAGGTCCTCGTTTTTTCACTGTTTTATGTTATTAATGTTTTTACTTGGTAAAGAAAATTCATCTTAACTTTTTTTTGTGTGTGTGTGGTACTGGGGGTTGAACCCAGGGCCTTGTGCTTGCATGCTTTGCAAGTGATGGACCACTGAGCTGCACCCTCAGCCCTTTTTTTTTTTTTTTTACTTTTTAAGACAGGGTCTCGCTAAGTTATGCAGACTGCCTCTGGTCTCGAACTTGCGATCCTCCTGCCTCCACCTCCCAAGGCACTGGGATTACAGGCGTGCGCCACCACGCCCGGTGGTCACCTTAACTTTTAAAATCATCTATTTATCATACTTCAAAGATTTTTCCTATTTTCTTATTTATGAGAGATCTTGAAAAGCCAAGAAAGAGTAAGAAAGTTAAGCCACACCTTTCCCTGCCTTCCAGGGAGAAGCATCTAACATCTCACTGTCTACCCTACCCATTTTTCCATAAATGCACAAACATGAACCAACAAATAATTAGACGTATTTTGAAAGAATGAAATTGGATTCTATCATATGTCGAAAACGTATTTGCCCACGATGAAAAAATTTCCTCAACAAAGATATGGCAGAAGCCTAAGATCAGACTTAAATGTTTAAGAACAAACGTCTTCATCACATTCTTCCAACTCCTCAAAACACATGCTTGCACGCAGAGAACCGACCATTGCTACCAATCATTCTTATCTAACCCTTTATGATTTCCCAAGAGCGCCATGAGGGAAGAGGGGGTGGCTGGGTTCTAACGGCACAAAACCATCTGAATCCCCACTGCCCTTCCTGCCAAGCTCAAGCAGCGATGCTGGACCCTCTGCTGCCATCCAGACGGGACGTTTGCTACTGAACAAAGATTCATGCTGACTGCTGACCACCGGCCATTCCTCTTGCACGCAGAATAAATATGATTTTATTTAAGCTGCATCCAAGTTTTCAAAGATGCTCAAACTTGCTCATTTTCTTCCAGCTTCAGGGAAACGTGCGCTGGGCTTCGCATTCCAAACGTCACTGGGAGTCGCCTGTCAGAGGAACCTGGAGTTCTGGTCTTGCTGGGCAGGCTACATAGTAGGGCAGGGCACATAGTAGGGCCAGCCACGGCCCCGGCCCCAGAGCACTCTGCCAGCCGCGTCTGCCCTCCTCTTCCTGCCCCCACCTGCAGAGGGGACCCCAGGCTGCCAGGGGAGCTTCCTTCACAGAGGGACCTGGGAACTCCAGATGTGGGCCATGTGGCAGGGACCGGGGAGAGGCCCAGGCTCTGCCCATCCTCCTCCCCGTGTAGCCCTGAACGCAGAACCTCAGCCAGCTGCCAGCACAGTGGACGCCTGCTGGAAACAATTGTTTACGGCCCTGGGCTTTCATCATCGTTCAACTTTCCTGGTATTTATGTCTCATTTCCCTTCTTACTAATGGGTCGATAGAAAAAAATAAGAGTGATTCAGTGCGTGGGTGCAGGATCTTCAGCGTCTGTGCCAGGTCGGCCTCTCGCAAGCAACCAGCTCAGGGCCACCGCCTGCCGGCAACAGGGCCGAGATCACCAGCTCTTCTGAGCAGTTCTGAAATAGTCTGTCAGAGGAGAGCAGTGACTGGGAAAGCCATCTGAGGCAGTTTGGACAAGAACGAAGGAGAGAATGTAAGCGCAGGAGAAGCACAGACGGCTACCGTAAGTCCCAGTTAAGCAAAAGGATGACCAAGAAAAATAAATAAAAATACACCGCCATAGTGGACAGCTAGTACGGTTTCTTTTGCAGTCATTAAATATTATTTAAACAAACACAGGAACACGGGAAGCTTACGAAACACAATGCTCACAGATGCAGAACTTTCAATAGATAACGAGTAAGACTCTCACTCCTCTACAAGACCCAGGTCCGGCCCCCGCAGGCAGCTTCCCGGCACCCTTAGGTGGCACAGAGCGGGCTAGGAGGTGCCCAGAAAGCACAGGAGAGGAGAAGCGTGAGGCACGCTCCTTCGCACATGAACCAGCAGGTCTACGTGCACCCGGCTTACAAACCCCAGGACCGTGAAGGATCGTTACAGGAAAACACTGATGAGTAATTATTTTTCCTTCCTTAAAAGACCTGACGAATAATTATTTTTCTTTCCTTAAAAAACCAAACGCAAGTAAACTGGTATAAATAGCATAGGAAACAAATAAAGGGGCAGAGTTGATGAGAAAGCACAGAAAACAGGAAAAGTTTTTGACTGTCCGCACTTTGGCGAACCTCCAGTCTAATTAGTCCCCTAAGGTGGAAGAGCCTGGGCAGGAGGCTGTTCCTACATCAGGAAACTTGGGGTCCAGCCAGACCTGGGCCGGACGGCCTGGGGGGCGCAGTCTCTATTTCCCTGTGCGACTTCTCACC
Source organism: Pedetes capensis (assembly GCA_007922755.1). NCBI lineage: Eukaryota > Metazoa > Chordata > Mammalia > Rodentia > Pedetidae > Pedetes > Pedetes capensis. The sequence continues at coordinate 15,751 of VMDO01004335.1, read as the reverse complement.
TGCATAGCCTATACCCCACCCGTCAGCTCTCCTTCCCTCCAGACGAGGAGAGAATTTCTTCCCCGAGGAGCAAACACCAACCGCCGGCGCTCTGGAGCATTCTGGGCAAACAGATCATTTCTGCCCGGTCACGCTCCAGCCAGGTAAGCACAAGTCCCGCATGAACCAAAGACTCTGCAGCTTGTCAAGCACGCCCGGAGCAGAGCGAGGCTGGTGGACCCGACTCCCCCGCGCCTGGCTCCGGCCCGCTCTGTGCGCAGTACAGCCGGGGGCCACATGCCCTCCTTCACACAGGAACTGGCAGGTCTACATGCACTTAACTTACAAACCCAAGGACCGTGAAGGATCGTTAGAGGAAAACGCTGATGAGCAATTATGCTTCCTTCCTTAAAAGACCTGATGAGGGTGGGATTTAGCTCAGTGGGTAGAGCGCCGCTCTGCAGTCTCTGAGGTCCCGAGTTCAATTCCCAGCACCGCAAAAATGGGAGAAGGACGTGGCAACCCACTCCCAAGGCAATCCCGAAATAATCTGCCATTGAAAACCCTATGAGGGTCTCTATGAGTCGGACATGACTCGATGGCACCTAACAACAGCAACAACAAAAACCTGATGTGTAATTATTTTCCCTTCCTTAAAAGACCAAACGCAAGTAAACTGGTATAAATAACATGGAAAACAAATGAAGGGGCAGAGTTGATGAGAGCACAGTCTTGGCCTCCACAGTCTCCTCTCATCCACCCTCACACCGCCACAGAAACTCGAACCCAGAGCTGGCGACAACGTGACCCACAGTCCAGCCACCCTGCCTGGCACGCGCACGGAGCCCTCGCGCCCCGGTGTCCAAACTCACCTTTTCAGCTTCTCCCGGATCTCAGGGCTCTTGATCTCGTTTCTCAGGTCCTCGAAGGTGTGGGCGGCGGACAGGTTGCAATAGACCCTGTAGTCATGGTAGGGTGGGATGCCGTGGTCCCGGCCACGCTGGATGTTGATGGCGGCCAGGTCCAGGGCCACCGTGTGCGCCATGGAGAACAGCCGCTCCGTGAGCTCCGTGTTCAGCAGCTGGGAGGGCATGCGCATCTTCCCTGCCACCCCGAAAAGGCCCCGGAGCAGCGGGTCGATGCCCCCCTCATTCACGATGCGGAAGGGCGAGAAGAAGGCTTTGTGGAGGGGAACGTGGCCCTGGGCGATGGGCTCGAAGTTCTCGTCCAGCCGGTAGAGCACGGGGTTGATGAGCGTGTGCCCGAACCTGAAGGCGGCCGTGGCAAAGGCGTTGAAGATGCCCGCGTTGACGCCGGGGTCGTAGCCCCGGTACTCCCCCAGCATCTTCATGCCCACCTCCCCCAGGACCTTGGGCAGCCAGTGCTGGTATGTGATGTGCTGGACCTCCGCCCCCACGATCTTGCGGGCCTCGTAGTAGATGGTGTCCCCGTCCCAGTGCGGGTTCAGCTCCAGCAGCTCCGCCGCGACCCGGTTGTGCTCCCGGAACCACAGCGTGTGCATGCTGGTCAGCCCCAGCTGCTCGTTGGCGCGGTGGTCCCCGGCCAGGAAGCAGGGGATGGGGCTCTCGTTCTCGTCTCGCATGCACTCGGTGGGCGGCCCCGTGGCGAAGGGCAGCAGCGGCTTCCCGGACCTCTGCACGATGCCCTGGCGCAGCAGGCCGCGGTGGCTGGCCAGGTCGCGGATGCCGCGGGCCTCGTGCTCCGAGCTGCCGTACACGTTGGAGGCGTCGATGTAGGAAGTGAGCTGGTTGATCTGCTCCCGCGGGTACACGGAGTTCATCAGCAGGGACGTCATGCCGCTGCCGCACACCGGGCTGGAGCGCACGAAGAACATGCAGCGCGCCCCGCTCCGCACGCGGGGGTCGTTGGGGGGGATCATGACGGAGAAGCAGGGGGGGTCGTTGCTGCACACCGAGCTGCAGTGCTGGCCGTCGGAGAAGCGCGCCTGGCTCAGGGCCACCACCGTGGAGTCCAGGTCGTGGTCCAGGAACTGGCCCCACTGCATGAGCATGTGCGTGAACTGCGCGTCCGGCGTGACCGCCTCGGTCCCGATCAGCGTGGTGGACACCAGGCGCGGCATGGGCAGCGCGTGCCCGTTGTACCGCCGCTGTGGGTTGATGCCTCGGGGCGTGTTGAAGCCATTCTCATACACAGCGGTGAGCAGGCGCTCGAAGGCGGTGAGCGAGGCGCCCCACATCGGGTGCCGCAGGTTGTTGCATGTGCCGTCGTGCGACCGGTACTTCTGGTGGAAGCACATGTCGGAGCAGTTGTTCACGCGCCGGTGGGCGGTGCACCCCGACAGGTTGGCGATGAGGCTCAGGTACTGCGGCGACACCAGGTCGTTGTAGTGATAGCCTGCAAGGCAGCGGGGGCGGCAGAGCTTATTTCCCCAGAACAAGCAGAGCTTACGGCAGAACAAGCACGCAGAGCCCAGGGCTGTGGATGCTCCGGCCTCCCCCTGTGGAAGAGCCCTCCCACCCCTCCCTGCCCCTGAGACGCATCCCCACCCAGCTGGCAGACAGCACGGTTTCCACCGCCAGCTCCACCATGGCCGGCCATGCTCAGGAGCCCAGGACCCCGCGTTCTCAGTGTCCCTTCACAGTTCCATGAAACAGGCAGCAGAGACACATTCGAGCTCCAACCACAGTGGGCCCCTGCCCCACAGAGTGGGGCCACTTCCCTCACGCCTGTCCCCGGACACCACAGCTGACTCTGGGATGGTAACGTTCCTTTGCCCCAAAGTCCACGCCGTTGCCACCTCTATTTATGACGCCTTCCACACGTCCCTCAGGCTTCTCCCCTGCTCCGCGCTCCTCTGGCGTCACGCTGGCCAGGTTTTCATGGCGCTTGCCGTGAATTCCAAAGAAGTCCCTGCCTAGCAGAGGCCCATCCCAAGCACTTCCTCCAGCTCTCTAGCCGGGTGGAGGCTCCCGCTCAGTCACCCCTCAGGCTCAGAAGCCCTCCATCTTGGCCCAGCAGGGGCGGAAGAAATCCCAGGCTCCTCACCCCTCAGCATGCAGCTCAGCTCCACCCGGCGACTCTTCCTCCTAACTGTGACTCTTGGCGCTTGCCTCCCCACCCCTGCCTCCCCACCCGCCCTCTGCCCCGGGCACACTGACCTGTGGGATACAGCACCACCCCAGAGCCTCTGCTTTGTGGCCCCCACGCCATAGTGGCCCCTCCCTCCTGTGGGGTCTTGCGCAATGCCGTCTGTACCAAAACACTGGCTCCCAGCCATGCGACTACCTGACCACCGTGGACTCACACACTCAGAGTTCTGTTTCTCAAAATGCTGCCCACAAACGTCCACGCAGCCACGGCCTCTGCCTTCCTCATCGCCTCTCCCCTACGGGGGACGCCAAGTGCACTTGGGCGCTCTCTCAGTCGAGTGTTACACACCTGCAGTCACATGCGTGGTGCCACGCTCACCTCGCAGACGCTGCACCCTTGCACACGTCACTGTCTCGGTCAATCGCTCCCACGCCGGCCCCCGCCGTGCACCCGCTCCCACGCACACAGACATGCTTGCACCCGTGCGCATGCCTTCACACACTGAGCTCTGAGCCAGCACTGCGGCTTCGCCCTGAAGTGGCCCCAGCCCCCAGCGGGCCCTCAAGGTCCAGCCTGCACAGCTTCGCAGGGCAGAGAAAACGGCCCTTTTTCTGGGGGACTGTATCCAAAAAGTCAGCACAAAAACCCAAAAAGGAAATGAGTGGTGAGCGTTTTCCAGGCCAGGAGAAGGGACTGGAAAGGCACCAGTGCTGTGACGAGCCATGGGGGACTCAGGTCCTCCCTGCCCAGACGGCCAGGGCACCCCACGCCCCCTCCCTCAGGCCGAAGTGTGGGCGAGTGCCCTGCTCTGCTTCAGAGCCAAGTGGGGAAGGAAGGAAGCAAGAGCTGGGCGGGAGAGCACTTCCTCCCACTCACCGGCAGCCCACAGCGCGCCCCGGCTTTTCCTGCACCATGCTCCCTTCCTCCATGGCACTTTCCACGGAGCCAGCGGCGCCCGAGGCAGCAGCACAGACCCTCTGCCCGGCTTCCCAGGGCCAGCCTCCGTGTCTGCCCTGGCCCTTTGCCAGGAGGTGGCACCCCCTCCCCTCTCTGCTTGAGAACCTCAGGCTCGGAGGTTCTTTCTGGTTGGGACCCCGAAAGCCCCACTTCCTGCCTCCCACCCGCCCTCTGCTCCAGCCACCCTGACCCTGGAGACTGTGCTTTGCTGCCCCCACTCCATGGTGGCCTCTCGGTCCCATGAGGTCTTGCTCAACGCCAACTGTACCATGGAGGTGGCAACCGGCCCAGCCAGGGCCTCGCCTCCTGCCTGGTACTGTCTGCCTCACCCCTGAGCTGACCACGAGCCCTGACCGCCCTACTGGCTCCCCGATTTCTCCAGAAAGTGAAACCGTCGAGGCTGAGGGCTTTCCTTCTGTTCTGCTGCCTTATCCCCAGGCCTGGACGCTGCCTGGCACAAAGCACGTGTCAAATGAGTGGACTCAGTGGACGAGGTGGGGCTCGTGTGCAGACCACGTCAACCCCCACTCAGAAGACACACGTGGGCTGGGGGCTGGGGGGTCACGGTCTTCTCTTAGGCTTCCCATTTCCCAGTCTTTCTCTAGTCAGTACGCAGCAATAGGAAACTGGCGTGCAATTCCTGGAAAAGAACAGTCCCCAGCAGAGCCGGGACTGAATCCGGTTTCCAGGAGGGCTTGGTTGCACAGAGCTGGTAAAGGGTGGGTGTGACTGTGTCTTAGGACACGGCAGCTGCATTTCAAAACCCGAACTGTAGCTAAACGAAGGCAGGGAGGAAGCAGCAAGAGGTAAAACTCACAAATCCCACTTTGTCCTCTGTGCAGAAGACACTGTGGCCCAAGACGTCAGAGAGAGAAGGAGGGCACCCGGGAGGTGCCTAGAGATGGCGTGCCACCTGCTGCCCCGGCCCCCAGGCTCACCCTGCCCTGTCAGGCAGAAAGTGCTGTAGAAACAGGGCCTGGGTGGGGAGGCTGGGGTTCCCTCCTGGGGGAACAGCTGGGACATCCTGAGGCCTCCAACAGGACGCCAGGAGCCCGAGGACAGCCGCAGGAGCCGCTGCCCGCACTTGTGGGCACCTGGGAGCTTTGGCACACAGGGCTCCTCGTGGCAAGGCGGAGCTGGGATGGTAGCCTGCACCCTGGATGGGGAGAAGGGACCCTACCGTCCGCCTGTCCACCGCCCTTCCATTTCACATGCTCATGTTAGTAACAATACTAAATTCTCGAGTAACTTATGGTGGGAGTTAATGGTACAACTACTAACAACATAACAGTGACATGCAAAGGCATCTCTGAGGCGCTAGGCAGCGGCCGGGGCAGGCCAGGGGCCACAGCCCACACCGTGTGCGTGGCCGAGGGGGTCTCGTTAGCTGGCTTTGAGTCGCTGGTAATCTTTGTAAACATCTTCCTCGACAGCCCCAGGACACTGCTCTGCCTGGACATAATGCCAGCTTTGCTATGACCCTATAGAGGTTTCCCTTAAATCTCAGTTACTTTGGGATCGGTACAGCCTGAGGGCAGGACACAGGGCAAGTTCAGAGTGGAGCACGTGGGTGGACCTGCCACTGGTCTGCCTGGACATAGTGCGAGCTTTGCTATGACCCTATGGAGGTTTCTCTTAAATCCCAGTTACTTTGGGATCGGCACAGCCTGAGCGGAGGACACAGGGCAAGTTCAGAGTGGAGCACCTGGGTGGACCTGCCACAGCCACACATCAGATTCCGCATCAGACGGAGCACCACCCACTGCCCAGAGACCCCATGGCCCATGTGAGCTCAGCAGAACTGGGGCCCAGACTCTTCCTCTGCACCCACGGGCGCAGAGGGACAGAAAATGCCAGAACCTCTTGCGAGGCGCGGGCCACGGTACTGACTTGTTCCGTTCAAGTCGACCATCAGGCCGTGCTGCACGTGCTCCTGGATCAGCTGCAGGGTCCGCTCAAAGATCTCCCCCGCTCGGGCTTGTCCCACGGTGTACGGGTCCCGCGGGTACCGGAACAGGGCCAGCAGGTCGTTTGGAGATCGCGGGCGGCTGACGGGAGTCGGGGAGGGAAAGGAATGAAATGAATCACAGGAGACAGAAAGACAACAATCAGCAGGATCCAACAGCACACGCGAGCTATCAAATTTCTAGCACTACTGTTGACAACGTGAGGCACCGTACCTTACTCATCCCAGGTGGAAGGCAACACAACAACAAACAAACAAGAACCACAAGACACTGAAAACAAACCATTAATAAGTCAAGAGAGAAAGTCACAGGAATTGCATTTCAATTAAGGTACACAAAAATTGCTGGAGTCACCAGCGTGGGCAAATACGCTAGCAACTTTGTTGTTGTTGTTGTTAGGTGCCGTCGAGTCGTTTCCGACTCAGCGACCCTCATAGGGTTTTCAATGGCTGACTATTTTGGGATTGCCTTGGGAGTGCATCGCTGGGCTCTTCTCCCATTTTTGCGGTGCTGGGAATTAAACTCCGGACCTCAGAGACTGCAGCGCAGCGCTCTACCAACTAAGCTAAATCCCAGCCCAACAACTTTAGGTGCAGCTTAGTTTTGGACAAATCATTTAGTGGCAATCCAAAGGAATGAGTTGAGTATTCAGTTCATAGTCCAGATTTTATCAGAAAATCACACCTCCATCCAGCATCTTAACACCCAGAAAAGCCAAAGCCAATGCCGCTTATGACTTTATACTAAAAGGGTTTATTTTTCGGACGGATCAGGTTGGAGCTTGCCTGCTAGGACTGCATGCATTCCAACCCTGCACCCCCGGCTCTGCGACCCCTGGCCAGCACCTCGCCTCCTGATCAACGTACCTGTCAAACAAGTGTGTCCGCGTGGAGTTTATGGCTCTGTCAACAGTGGCGATGGCTTCGACAATCGAGGTGGCAACAAATGGGTCCCCATTGCGGCTGACATCAGGAACTGGGGAAAACAAGCGTGTCACTAGGAAAAGTGCCTCGCAAGTTACTCATAAAGCCATGTCTAGACATGACGTCATCCACATGTCAGCCCTGCTTTTCTCCAAAAGTTATTCCTGTTCTTCAAACCAGGGCTTAAATCATTTCATCACACATTCTACTCAAAGCTGTTTTCAAACCGTATGGAAAATACACCTTCAGTTTTGAAATCACATGATATCCTATGAATAGACATGGAAAGAGGTCAAATCATGAAGCGTGGACCTTCTTAGACCAAACAAAGAGGTAAAAACATGAAGCATGGATCTTCTTAGACCAAGCACGCCGCCGATGGGGAGGTGATGCTGAGGCCACCAGGGGTCTAGGAGGCAATGTCATGGGACATCTTTGCCCCAGGGCTCTGTGTTCTTCCCCTCCCAGGCTAACCACTCCCCATGCCACCTCTCAAGGGCTGTGGCCTCCTTTACCCGCCCTCACCTCTGGTTGGCGCCATCACCAACAGGGCTTCTTTACACAGGGTTGGCTGCATCCTCAAACACCACACCACACACCATACACACACCCTCATATGCCATAGCACACACACACCCACCACACAGCACCCCAGGGCACACGGCATACCTCACGTTACGCACCCCACACACCACGCTACAAATGCCACACGCCCACATGGTCCACACAGTCTGGCTCGCACCACATCACACACAGCACTGCCCGCCCCGCCTGGAGTGGCGCACTTTCTACGCCTCTCTCCTGGTTCCTTTTCCACCCAGGTACTTGGTCAGGACTCGCGGTTTGCCAGGCACAAAACCTTCATTCCGGTCGATCTTTTACTTTGAAATGTGGCACTGGTTCTTGTGGCCATCACCTAGGACCATCATTTTAACAAGTCTGCTGGTGCTACGTTCTTCGGGATACTCAGTCTTTTTAGAGGCTGGGACACAGTTGAAAGTGACTGTGTTAGAATGCTTCCTTGACTTGGTTCCTGAGATGGACCTCCTCCCCCTGGGATAGACTGCCTGCTCTGGTGGACCTCCCCTCCTCCCCACTCCCCAGGATAGACCACATTCTGGGGTGGATCCCTCCAAACCACCCAGGGATAGACCACCTTCTAGGGTGGGTCCTCCTCCCCACTGGGATTTACTTCTGCCCAGGACACACTTCTGACTGGATTTGCTGCCTATTCCTTCCCGCCCCGCTCACGGTGACTCCTCGCTATCTGGTGGACCTGCTCCTGCCCCTCCCTCTCTTTCTGTCTGTCTGTCTGTGTGTGTGTTTCTCTCTTTCTCTCCCCCCCGCCTCTCCCCCTGCCTCTCCCCCTCCCCTCCCTCCCTCTCTCTCTCTCTCTCTCTCTCTCTCTCTCTCTCTCTCTCTCAACAGGTTCCGGGGATTTGTTTGTAGTAATCCTTGCTCTCTGGTGCCATCTTTCCATCTGTCAGTGTTGGGGTGTCTCTGCTCCTTTGTCCTTCTCTGCGGATGGCTAACTGCTAGAACACGTCAGGACGCAGCAGCCAGTCACGGGTCCCCTGCAAGCTCTCCCTGGGCGCCTTCGCCTAGGCCTAGGGTTTCACCACCTCACACCTCCACCAGCGGCCCTGGCCCCTTCCTGGGGCTCTCCAGTCAGACCCGGGTGACTCCCGACTCCAGGTGTTCAGAGAGAACCCCTGAGGCTCCTCTCCCCAAGCAGGACAGAGCAGGGCAGCGGCTGGAGACCAGGATGAGAGAGGGACCGAGGTAAGAACAGTCAAGATGCTCGGCTGCTGATCTGTTCTACAGAGAGCGCTATCCTTGTATAGTGGGAGGTCCCACGGAGGGCCACGCAGGCTGCGTGGCCATATCCAAAGATAGTGACCACCTTGGGCAGATGAGTCTTTTTCAGCAGCGTCCCTTGCCAATGACAGTTGGGTCTGAATGAGGCTGGGAGTCTGCTGGGGATTTTTAAAGCACCCCATAACTAGGGTCCCTCATATTACCCTGAGGGACTGCTCTCTAGGTGACCCTAGGGCCACGTTCCACTCACTCACTCCTACCCCTCCCAACGAGTGAGCAAAGATGGCCCCTGACCAGCCTGACCAGCCTCAACCACCTTAATTTTGATTGGCTACCCCTAGTACCTCAGTTAAATAACTGCCCCTACCTGGCAGGTGTGACAGTTTACCTGCTGTACCTGTCAGGAATGTGCCCTGATTGGCTAACCCCGGTACACACCCCTTCCCAGGAGCCTATATTAGCAAGTCCTGGACCCTACTAGACCCTCTTGTTTTCACCTGCTGTCTGGACCCCGTCACCTTGACCCAGCACTCCCCAATCCTGTGGAAGACCACCTAGCAAGCTGATGAGTCAAGACTAGGTGCCCTGAAGCACCGAAGGCTACAATCAAGCCACGAAAAGCCCCCCAATTTCTCCCATCCTTGGGAAGGAGGGAGGCAGAGAAGGCAAGCTGTGAGAGTCAAGACCACCAGACCTCCAGCCCAGCGGAACACCAGCTGCTTGTAGCTGTGCCTTTAAGGCTGAGCTGTTCCACCAGTGAGCCTGCAGGATTCTATGCCACGGGCTCTGAGCTAGCACTTGAGCATTTGACAGGGGCTGCTTGCTGGTTGCACCCCACCTGGGGAGTAACTCAATAAACCTTCCCTCTCCTGTTTCCTACAGAAGGTCTCCTGAGGTCCTTCTTTGGTGCCTCCGGCCACCACACCAACCTGGTGCAGTGGGTCCCCAATACCCACTTGGTGTCAGGGCAAGGCTCTGACCTCTGCTGGGCCCGAGCCAAACCCCGACAGGAGTCCTCTAGGGAAAGTCTGTGGCAGTGCCAGCCTCTCTGAGCAGCAGAGGGCAGAAGCGTCACGGGCAGGCCTGGCACACCCCGAGGGGGGACCCCGCCTGTGAACCTGGGGCGCACCGCCTGTCTCCAGTTCTCTGAGGATAACAGCAGAGGCCCACGCGGAAAGCCCTCCACCGCTTCCGACAGCTTACCATTCACGCTCAGCACCACACTGACCGACGCGTAGCCGATGGTGTTCCGGGCCACGCACTCATAGCGACCGGCGTCCGCGGTTCCGACGTCGTTGATGGTCAGGAACCCTTCGGGGCTGATGTGGAACTTTCCACTCTCCGTCACCTGAACCCCATCCTGGAGCAAAACAGTAGCAACGACACTGCAGTGGGACTGGAAAACTGAAGCTGTTTTTCTTGGAGGTGGAGGAGGCTTGCGGTTAGGGCTTTGCGAATGGAAACGTCTCCGACGCTGCTCAGACCTGTCCCAGCTTAGACAGGAAGGAGATTTAATGCCATTCTCCCAGGACCCACTCAGTGGGGTGAATTCTTCCTGTGCATTTATTCTTTGCCGAGGACGGAGCTTCGTGTGAACGGGATCATGAGTTGGGGGGCACAACTCCTGTGGGCTGTAAGCAATGGTGAGGAGGGCCCCAGAAAGACAGGAAGCTGGGAATGTTCCTGAAAGTCAGGGTGTCTGATCCAAGACCCAGGACGAGCCAGAGACAGATAAAGGAAGTACAAGCCAGGTGCCAGGCTGTGGACGTGTGTGGAGAGAACAGGGGAGAGTCGGACAAGAGGGGAGGTGGTGGGAGGGGCTCAGGGCAGAGAGGGCTTCAGCAGCCCTAAGAACTTTCCCTTGGGGACCACCCACCTTCCCAGCAACCACTCTGCGTCCACAAGGTGTGAGTTCTGCTAGCATTTCTGTATTGGGCTAAATATGAACAGCAAAGAAAACTCCAGTAACACCGCAAAGCCACCTTCATCTCTTATGAGACTGTGGACCTATGAAGAAGGTTCCTTGGTACAGTTGCTGAGAAGAATGCAGAGGATGCTTCAGGTGCGGTTTGTTCTGGTTGGTGAGGGCACCCTCAGGATACTTTCTGTTCTTATATCCCCTTTATTTTATTTTATCTTTTGTGTGGTGCTGGGGGTTGAACCCAGGGCCTTGTGCGTGCTTGCGTGCTCTGCAAGTGCTGGACCACCGAGTTGCACCTCCTACCTATTTTTTTTTTTACTTTTTGAGACAGGGTCTCGCTAAGTGACGCAGACTGCCACTGGTCTTAAACTTGCGATCTTCCTGCCTCCACCTCCCCAGCCGCTCGATTACAGGCGTGCGCCACCATGCCCGGCTATCCCCTTTATTTATAAATGTTGGTGGGGTACAGAGCAATAAGGCTTTTGCAATTTCCATTATGCAACCGTTATATTGCTTTTGGTTATTTCTATCAACTCACATACTTCACAGAACCTTTTGATGAATACGGAGTAAAAATATCATATGCATCTACGGCTTAGCCCACACTTACAACGTGAGTGTCTCTTTGTCTGCAGGAGACACGGTGGAAGCAGCCACCCTGTGTCAGCGCCCTCCCGAACCCCCATGAGGTCAGGCGTGGCACCAGCTCTCACCTTGTTCCAGGTGATGACAGGCTCGGGCTCCCCCTGGGAGCTGCATGGCAGCTGCACATTGGTGCCCACTTCCACCGTGAGGTCGCTGGGGATGCTGGCAAACACGGGGGTGACTGGAAGAGAAGGTGGAACCAAGCGCCACTTGTAACATGTGCTAAAACCCTTCAGAGGAGCAGAATCCCCACGCCCTGGCTCACGTCCCCGTGACAACAAGGAGCCTCCCTGCCTCCCAGGGTCCTCTGTGCAGAAGGCAGCTCCTCGCCCTGGGCTACGGCAGGAGTGGCGTGAAGCAAACCCTGGCGAGGCCCTCTCTGCTCAGAGGTGGACAGCCCAGGGCTCAGACACGCCTGGCTGCCAAGCCCTCCCGCCCACACCTGCCACCAGCTGGCAGGGGACCAGATGGGCTGTGTGGGCTGGGAGGACACAGCGAACTCCAGAGAAAGCCCAGTGCTCAGAAGAAAATGCAGAGTCAGACGCGCTCTCTCATCTGACAGGAACAGGGGCCTGACCCGCTGGGCTCGGCTGGCCCTTCCAGGGTTCCCACCCCAGGTACCTGCTCCCTAACAGGCTGGAGTCCCAAGAAGGGAGGACACAGGGGTGTCCATGAGACCCACAGCCCATCAGGCAACTATGATAAGAGGCCAGAGCCCCATCACCTCACGGGACCCTCCACAGGGTCCTGGGGAAATCAAGAGCCTCAGCCCCACCACTGCCCTCCTGCCCGTGTTGGGGACTGAGCCCCACTGCCCCAGTGGTCACAAAGCGTCAGGGACCTCTGTATGGATGACGTCCCTGTCTTTTTATCTTGGCTCTGCCCAGAAGGGGAAGAGGCAGTCGGGGATTCTAACTGGAGAAAACAGGCAGACGACATCCGGAGGACAAAAGGAAGAGAGGCCACATGGCAAGAGGCCAGTGGGGGTGGGGGGAAGATGTGTCCAGGGATGCACCTGGGGGTCGCACACAACTGGCTCAGGCCAACCCTGCACTTCCCAAGCAGCCACTTTGGAAAGTAGAGCCAGCACACCCGCCTGCAAAGGGGGCCTCACCCACCAAGGGGACAGGAAGGGCTTGTCGATGGTCAGCCTCCGTGGGTCGGTCTGCGCCTCACAGCGAGGTGAGCAAAGGAGCTACAGGGAAAGGGCCCTTGGGGCGCAGGCGCAGCGATGACAGATGAGATGCACAGAAAGGACCGTGGACACTGCAGTCAGCAGTGACCGGTGTCAGCTGTGGAGACCCACACCTCCCGAGGACTGGGCGGCATGAACCCAGGGCCCCGGCCCGGCCCGGCACCCACCTCTGGGCTGCACAGTCAGGTGGGCCACGACCTTCTGGGAGCCGATGATGTTGACGGCCTGGCACTCGTACTGGCCCTGGTCGTGCAGGGCGACCCCGGAGATCCTGAGGGTGCCCGAGGATAGCACCAGGTGCCGCCTGTCCACCGACAGCTGGCTCCCTGCGGAGGGGCATCGGTCACAAGGGTGCAGGCTTCGATCGAGAGCCTGGCCAGGGTCCCTTGCAGGGAGCACTGGACACAGCTGCCCTTGGCTTCAAGCAGGGTGGCCAGATGGCCTCGAGGGACCCTGCCCAGTGCCAGGGCGGGAGCAGTGGCAGTCTGAGCAGAGGCTGCCCCGGCGGACACTGCCCTCGTCCCAGCCCCAGCCTGCCGGGAGTGCGCTCATCAGACAATGTGGGAGGATCGCAGTTACTGGGGTCAGCAGACATGCTGAACGGAGAAACAGTGGCAGGGACCCTGGGCGTCACCGTGAGCGTAACGGCCGTTCCACAGGTCACCCAGAAAATTCTATCCCACGTGCTTTGAGATTCTTGGAGATGCTAACTAAAGGCAGGCTGGGATTTAGCTCCGTTGGTAGAGCGCTGCGCTGCAGTCTCTGAGGTCCCGAGTTCGATTCCCAGCACCGCAAAATGGGAGAAGGACGTGGCAACCCACTCCCAAGGCAATCCCGAAACAGTCAGCCACCGAAAACCCTATGAGGGTCGCTTTGAGTCGGACTCGACTCGATGGCACCTAACAACAACAACAACAACAACTAAAGGCAAGACACAGAGACCAAGAAGGCAGGCACCTGAGTCCCTTCAGCCAGGACGGAGCTTTGCAGCATTCTGGCCACAATGGCTGCAAGTGCCGTCCCTCCTGGGGACCACGGGAGCTACGGAAGACCCAGGGACATGCCACACCGGCTCTCTCCCAGCTCCTGGCACGTGGGATCTGGCCACAGCTCAGGCCTTCTGGAAGAGGCTGGTTTTGCCTGGCTGAGGGAGAAGAGCTTGTCCCTTGTCCATGTCCCGGGGGAGGGAGCAAGCGCAGGGCCAAAATCCCAGGGCCACATCTTACCTCCCTTGGTCCAGGCGATGACTGGCTGCGGGTAGCCCTTGGCCTCGCACTGGAAATCGACGGTCTGACCCTCGATGACCACTCTATCCTGGGGAGTCACAGTGAACTCAGGAAGAGCTTCAGGAGGAAACACATTCGCAATGGGACATTTAGAGACAGCATGGGGCAGAAATGCCACGCAAGATAACGGGCAGCATGGAGACAGGACGCTGCCCTGGGCACGGTACCTATGAGCAGGCAAGGAAGGGCGGGATGCTCAGAGAGAGAAGCAAAGCAGAAAGGCTGCTGAAAGTGGGGGTTTCCTGAGCACAGCACAGCGGTGGCGGAAGAACAATGCTCATGCTCAAACTCCGCCAACAGTGATGCGGCCAGAGCACGTGGAACATTGCGTTTCAGCCTGAGTGCAAGGCTGAGCAGGAAGGTTCCTGTTACTCCTCGCCCACAGTAACGTGTGCAGATCTGAACAATGCCACCTGGTGCACACGTGTGACTAGGTCAGTGCCACTGACCGGCAAAAGTAAGGCACAGGCCCCTGTGCCCAGTAGGAGCCTGCTTTTAAAAAGTCAGAAGTACAGAGAAGTCATGGTCACACAGCTGTGCGTGCAGAAGTACAGAGAAGTAAAACCTCACTCCATGGCCACACAGCTGTGCATGTGTGCAAACAAAATGGGAAAGACAGATTCACAGTTGTCATTGAGGCAGGAGAGGGTCGAAGAGAGGTTCAGGGAAGCAAATGAGCCACCTGTACTTTCCACGTCTGTACTCTTTGAAGCTTTCCCCCAAGATATCCCAACTCCCAACTTATAGAAAAACGAATAAACTCACGTTAAAGTCAAATGGGCAATTTGGAAATAGAAGCAAAGTCTGTAAACTACCTACTCTCAGGTCCTATGTTCAAGAATTAACCTCAGGGCACATTTACAGCTGCCTGGCCGGTGGGCACCCTGACTCTCAAACACAGACTTCAGGGTGCATTCACAGCTGTCTGCTCAGTGTAGACCCTGACTCACCAGCACAGGTACCTGAGGGTGCACTCACAGCTGTCTAATCAGTGTAGACCCCGACTCACCACGGCAGGTACCTGAGGGTACATTCACAGCTGTCTGTTCAGTGTAGACCCTGACTCACCACGGCAGGTACCTGAGGGTGCACCCACAGCTGTCTAATCAGTGTAGACCCCAACTCACCACCACAGGTACCTGAGGGTGCACCCACAGCTGTCTAATCAGTGTAGACCCCAACTCACCACCACAGGTACCTGAGGGTGCACCCACAGCTGTCTAATCAGTGTAGACCCCAACTCACCACCACAGGTACCTGAGGGTGCACCCATAGCTGTCTAATCAGTGTAGACCCTGACTCACCACCACAAGTACCTGAGGGTGCATTCACCGCTGTCTAATCAGTGTTGACCCTGACTCACCACCACAAGTACCTGAGGGTGCATTCACCGCTGTCTAATCAGTGTAGACCCTGACTCACCAGCACAGGTACCTGAGGGCGCACCCACAGCTGTCTAATCAGTGTAGACCCTGACTCACCAGCACAGGTACCCGAGGGCGCACCCACAGCTGTCTAATCAGTGCAGACCCTGACTCACCAGCACAGGTACCTGAGGGTACATTCACCGCTGTCTAATCAGTGCAGACCCTGACTCACCACCACAGGTACCTGAGGGTGCACCCATAGCTGTCTAATCAGTGTAGACCCTGACTCACCACCACAAGTACCTGAGGGTGCATTCACCGCTGTCTAATCAGTGTAGACCCTGACTCACCACCACAAGTACCTGAGGGTGCATTCACCGCTGTCTAATCAGTGTAGACCCTGACTCACCACCACAGGTACCTGAGGGTGCACCCACAGCTGTCTAATCAGTGTAGACCCTGACTCACCACCACAGGTACCTGAGGGTGCACCCACAGCTGTCTAATCAGTGTAGACCCTGACTCACCACCACAGGTACCTGAGGGTGCATTCACCGCTGTCTAATCAGTGTAGACCCTGACTCACCACCACAGGTACCTGAGGGTGCACCCACAGCTGTC